>WOFM01000316.1:129790-218631 GCA_011428145.1 Ericerus pela | reverse complement strand
GTTGTTATAATTTTGATATTGGGGATAATTATTATAACTATTACGATAATATCCTCTTTAAAATCTATTGTTTTGATTTCTAAAATTATTTCCTCTGTAATTTTGATTTGGAAAATTTTGATTTTGGTTTGGAGATTGGGAGGGATAATTATTATTATAATTATTATAATTATTTCCATTATAATATCCTCTTTCTCTGCTTCTTCCTCTGACGTTTCCTCGGAAATTATTTCCTTGATTATTAAATTTTTATGATGGATTAAAACTATTGGAATTATTTTTTTGAGTCATAATTGCTGCTTTTAGTTTCTTGATTTCAGCAATTATATTAGGTTTTTCTTTTTCTTCGGATGTTTCTTCCTCTTCTTCATTGTCTTCTTCATCATCTTTCTTCTTTACTGCATTAATTTTGTTTTTTTGAAGATGTTTTTATTTTTTGTAATTCTTATTTGCTTCTTCCATCGCTATTCTGTTAATTCTGAAGGGAAAATAGGATCTACAGGTATTCTTGTTTTATCCTTACAATATAGATAATCATCGAAAGCTGTGTAATGCTTGTAGGGTTTTAGGTTTTGCTTTGACTATGTGTTCTCCTTCTTTTTCTTCTATAGATTTGTAGATGTGATCTATAATTCTTTCTTCTGTTATGTCTGGTTATATTTATTTTAGGGTATTAGACACAAATATTACAAAATCTACGAAATCATCGTCTCCTCTATATAGACGTTTACATAACCTTTCTCTTAATTAAGGTTTTGTTTTTCTAAAAATTTCTTCTACTTTTGGTTTTAAAATTTTCCAATTTATTAACGTATCATTGTCTGAAATTAATTCGTTAAAAATTATTTGTGCATTTCCTATAAATGCAATTTTGATTTTTTTTTTCATTTTTATGGCACCATCTGTCCATCCAAAAGCTTCGCATTTGTTTTCGAATTGCTTTAGGAATGTTTTTATATTTTCTGAAGATGTGTTCGAAAATGTTGAAGGTGTGATATTAGAATTTATTTATTTTTTCAGGTAGTCTAAATGATTTGTTTATATCTTTTGGAGGTGATATTAAATCTATTAGAGATTCTTGTAAACTAATCTCTACTGTTTCTTCTTCAGGTTCTGTTTTAGATTCACTTGTTAATTTAAATGTGTTGTTCTTATCACAGGTATTTGATATTAATTTTATGGCTTTATTCTTAGCTTCACAAATAATTTTTCAAGGTAATATTAAATCTTTTACATTATCTTTTTTAAGGAGAGTGTTAATTGTAGGATCTTAATGAGATTGGATATAGAGACTGATGGCTAATTGGATTTCTGGTCTAGAATTTTCTGAAGGAAAGGGTTGAGGATTTATATTTGACCATAGATTTTTTAAATCTTTGTTTGTTAAGGATGTAATTCAGTGGTTAGCTTTGAATGAAGGTGCGATTAGAGTTACTTGAATATTCCAATCTTCGTTGTGCATGGGTTTATTTTTGTAAACTTACAGGATTTTGTTGTTCCTTTTGTTTCCACAGGTGTTTTGGATTCTGCACATGGTTGATGATTGCACGACAGCACTTCAAACGGTTTTCTTGGACAGCAAGATTTTTGATAGTTTCGGAAATTTTTAAATTTTTTTCGAAAAAATATTTTTTATTTTTATTCTGCACGTTAAATGCGCCAAAAAATCTTTTACACTTTTTGTAAATTAGTTCAATATAATTTTTATAAAATTTCACACTTTTTTAGACTTTTCTTTGAAAAAACAAACACAGGATTTTTTATGTTCGGGCGCCAATATTTTGTAACGAGAATATTGGTTACAAAATATTTAAATACTCGTAAATGTTAAAAGGTTGTATTAAACAAGATATAAAACGGTGAAATATTAAATAGTAAGTTACAGTAGGAATAATAAGATTAATAGAAAAAGTAAAGAAGGTAAAATGTACATGGTTACATGAGTTTTTATAGCTAGAAGTTTTGGGAGGAGACTATGACGATTTCTTGGAGAGTGGAAATGGTAGTGATATGATTGGAGATTTATGACAATACAAGTTTAGATATTGTCCAATAGGAGTTTAAGGAAATTACATAAATGGTGATTTTGGGTATTTGCAATATCTGTAGAATAGTTACATAGAAAAGAGTTGTTATGAAAAGTGTATTTATGTTTGTTTATAAACATTGAATGTAGAACAACTGAGTCAGTAAAGGCAAGTAAAGACTTGTTTACATGACGTCAATATAATGAGAATTGTTTTAGGTGATTGATATATTTGTGAAATATATATATAAGAGAGAGATATTATGAATGATACGAAATTATCATTACACTGAAGCAAAAATTTTCTTCATCACTCAAATAGCCTGTTAGCAGGACAAGTTTTGTAGCTTGTTTATCCACGTAATTATATGTGGCATTGTCATTTAAATCTTTTTAAAACTACTGCTATAAACTTTTTTTTTATTCTCAAATATCAGTTTTCAGGATATAAAAAAATTCAGGGGAAGGAGGAATGTGAAAATAAAAGAAAAAAGAGAGCATCAGTAGGCTGAATTACGTTTAATGTGAAAACATTTTCATTTGTTTCCATTATCAAATTTTGATAACCAAAAAAATTAATTGATATAACTTGCCACAAACTATCAAAATTGTTTTCTTACCATGAAATTTACTTTTCTGCCCGATCAATTTTGGTAATACTATCGATATGTCGAGATTAAATACAAAACACAGGGAAAATATTTCAATATGTTATCACTAATTTTGGAGAAAAAAATTGCAAAGAAGGAAGGAAAAATTGCAATCGAATGTAAAACACAACCTGGGACCAAAAATAAAAATGTTATCACATTGAAAAATGGTTAATGATAAAAATTTATCACAGGCTAAATTATATTTATAAACCAATTAATTACAGAATTATCCATAATTGTAACTTTCTTGACTGTACTACGAATAATTATTTATAAAGAAGTTACCTTAAGTATATGTGTGTTTGTGTCTTTCTCTGTGTAAATGTGTATAAATTCATCCAGGTTTTCCTTATTTGAATATTACACAATAAATTTTCTTTTACTAGTTTGAAAAATTGGCACTCTATCACAAATTTCTCAATATTTGACAAAAATATCATAAATTTTGAAAAACATGTAAAAATTAAACCATTACACCCCCCCAAGTGATTCTGCTTCATTGGGCACCTGGGGACAGGGATGAAGAAAATTATCCGTTTGATAAGAAAATAAAATGATTAGCAGAATTTTCCCATTTTTATCCAATTTTTTTTTTATTATGGATATATGAATATCTATAGGTATAGAAAACAGAAGGTAGATTAACGGAATTTATTAACGGAAAATGACTTTCAAAGAGTGATAGGTACCTCATAAAAACATGTAACACAAAAAGCTGACAGAAAAAATTTACAGAAAAAATGTTACAGTAAAAATGTAACAGTCCCAAAATTATGACATCATCTTTCCTTTCTCTTTTTAAGTTTTTGAGTAAAACATTATGACGTCTTCATACGTTACAGCTGCTAATAAAATTATGACATTTCTTCATTGGCACAGAAAATTATATTCATGATGAAAACGTTTCCCGTAAAATTTTCTACAAATTAGATAATGTACGAATTTTTGATAGGCGCCATAGTTTTATATTTGAAAAATGTTTAACATTTTATAGCACAAAGTTTTTTTGTTAGGAGATATAAAAGTAGGTAAGATCAACTTGAAAGTTTTAAACGTTTATGTTTCATGATGTTTACTATCCAACCCACAAAATCTGTACAATACTATCCCAAAATGTTCTCACAAAAATTTTGTTTTTGAAGTTACTCAGCAGATAATATGGCAATTTAAAAATGAAAACTTTACCGCAGGAAGCCACACAAGAAAAAGTAGGTTTTCGAGAAAAAATAATTCCGAATATTGATAGTCACGTTAATTGTCTGTAATTGCGTGAGTATTACATATAGATTTTTTTTTTCGAATTCCAAAAATGTGAGAGGGGCGCAGATATAAGTCAAAAACACTTTTTGAAGCAGCATATTTTTTGCTACAAGTGAGATGGGTAACCGTTAGGAATATTGTTTTTTATTTTTGTTAATCAAATGGTCTTACTGATAGATTTTCTGGAAATTTTACTGACTTGTACCAATGTTTGTGATAAGCATAGACTCTCCATATCTTCAATTGCGATATAATCATCATTTTTTCAAAGCTTGGAGAAAAGAAGGTTGACAACTAGTGAAGTTATAAAATATAATAAGTTAGGTTACAAACGAGTTTTGAAGTATCAATAGAATTTTGAAACTAGATAATCTATTATATTTTTATTTGAAGAATGGAGCCTTATTATCTGAAGGTTTTTCCCCATATCTTCTTCTGTTTCTGCTTACTGCTTATTCCCTTTGTTCAACTGCTATCCGAAATAGAACTTGATATAGTGATTTCTCCTTCTCTCACAAACTTTGGGCTAGCTCTATTTTTCTGAGATTCGAAGAAATCACTCCATTTGGTACCTTCGCATTAGCTTGTCCTACGAATGATTTTTGACCATTACTTTGTAATAATTTGTAAAATTTGTTTTGATGAAATCTTGTCGTATAATTTCATCTTGTGTTTCTCATTTTGTTTAACTCTGTCCGTCTCGTAATATTTTGTTCAATTCTCCAATACGGATTTGACTGTCTGTTGAAAATTAGGTATGTTGTTTCATTTTATGAATAAACTGGTATTTTGTATTCTCGTTTTTGATTATTATGATTAACACTATGACCTGGTCATCTCGGTGTCCTTATCTCTTTTATAGTATGGTAGGAATGTGGAGAGTATTTAAAGCTCTTCATTCATACCATTCATCTTATCATGGCCCAGCATGGTTATATTCATATCATAGTTTGTATCACTATGATTTGCTTAATATTACTTACGGTTCCTAGTGTCAAATCACATGTGTTTGTATCCATGTTTTAACTGTTTTAACTGGTAATTTTTTATGTCTCCTCTCTCAAGCTCTGATTTGGAGGTGGAATCAAGGAGAATTGCTCTACTTGTATTTGTGTTTTTTTTTCAATACACTCTGAGAAATATGACATTGGTTTGAATGTGTTGGCTATGATTTGTGTAAGATGACCTTCAACATGGGTGCTGCAGCTAGTTTAAAGGTTACATTGCCTGATGCTATTTATGGTCTATTATCAGATGGGTTACAAAATGACCTCGACGTTTTTATGGAAAAATTTTACTGATGTGGAATATTTGTGGGGATTAGCTTTGATGAGGTTGAAATTTATCTGGTCATAGGTTCTCAAGGGTGATGGCTGGTTTTGGCAGATAGTCATTGGGTCCAGAGGGATTGAGATTAGTCGATTGAGGCATGCATTAACACTCTCGCTGCCATGTGTGCACCTGTGCACACAAATCTGATTGCCATTCACACCGTGTGTGCTGTATTGCACACGGATCATACCAACATATTTTTGACTGTGTGCTGTAGAGAACACAGTTTACATTAAAATAAATGTGATTTTTGGTTTCTACTGGCTTGAATACATCTAACTCTGGAACAGCAGAGAAATTTGGCAACATTGTAACAAAAGATGGGTGTTTTAAGAATGCCATAGAGTAGCATATGAAAAGTACCTTTTCAGTTTAGTACATTGATTGTTTCTCAATTGTTGAGGCATTCCCAAAGGTCTTATCAGTTTCTTAATATTGTATTTATCACTTAGATTACTCATGGGTGGAAGTATGTTTTTAGCTCTTCAGGCCACGTGTGCTATATTGCACACGGGTGAAAATCTCCCTTACACAGGATGGTATGATGAAAAAATGATAAATATATGTTATCTAGACCCTTCTAAATGAGATTCAAACTTTGGCTCAAAAAATGTTTTACACTGATTTTGGTGAAACCCTTTCTGGCAGCGAGAGTGTTAAGTTTCTTAAATGTGCTTTGGAAAGTCAAAAGTTCAGAATTTGTGGGTACAGTGAACTCTTTATAGACCAAAAATTCTCTGTAGTATTTTCATGCATCTGTGATGACAATATTTTCCAAATCAAATAAACATATGAAGTGTTGTTGATTTTTCACAATTTTCTCTCAAGAGAAACTGAGGATGATGTTCACCAGTATTCATCTCAATTTTTATCACTACTGTTCCTATTGCTGTTTTTGACACAACTACTTTTATATAGGTTTTTGTATTTAGATCGTTTATTCCAAGAACATATTCTGAGGTTATTTTCTCCTTCAGAGTGTTGGATGGAATATGAGCTTCTTCTTTCTATTTTATTTAATTATTTGATCAAATATTCTCTTTTCTCATAAGCTTGATTAGGGGTGTGGTGTAGTTAGGTCATGAAAAATTATCAATCATTTTTCTGTAGAAGTTGGCTATTATTAGAAATATTTTTATCTGTTACAAATTGTTTTGTTGTTGCACATCTCTCATCGGTTTCATGTTTTTCTCAGTATGTTCTAACTTGTTATACAAAATTTTATGACTTAAGTGTTTGATACCTTTGGTGAAAAAACTACTTTTGCTTGTCTTCATGACTGATCCTGCACTTTATGAAACAGTGAGGTTTTCATCTAAGTTTGCTAGACTTAAGACATTCCACAAATCATCAATGTGGACTACCACTTTGTCTTTGAGGGTTTTGCTAAATAAATCTGACATAGCTCTCTGAGAAATACTTAGGCTAGCGCACAATCCTTGTAGAGTTGCATTCAAAATGTAGCTAAGGCCTCCTACTTTTATGCTGTTAATTTTTTTTTTTTTTTTTTTTGAATTCTTCTAAGGCATTCGGTAGAAGCCATAATTCAGATCCAAAGTACAAAAATATCTCTTATCTTTTAATTCATTCCATATTTCAGATAATCAAGGTATTCTACTTGTATCTTGTTTAAAAATATCGTATACTCCTCTATAGTCAATTAAAAGATAAAATTTGCCATTTATCTTCTTTTTAAGGATGACTGACTTTTTTAGGACCTTAATGCCCTCTTGAGGATACTTTAGTCTTATATGAATAACTACAATAAAAAAAATTAATGAAGTTATATTTCTGTGAATAATTTGTATATTTCTTCAAATTCCTCAATCTTTTATCTTATTTCTCATTTCTCATATAATCCTATACGATGATTTTTGCAAATGATCGATGGGTCTGTTCTTAGTTTTAGTTATGACAGTTTGAGTTTAGCTAATTTAATTTTATCAGACCCTTCTGTAAATATGTGTAAATGTTTCTTGAGGGTCTATATTATTGCTTCTTTTTCTCCTTTAATAAAATTCTTACTTATTTCACCTCTGTTACCTTCATTGGTTTAAAGTATGGTGCAGTTAGATCACATTATGGGGATAAATGTTTCCACATCAGGGAGTAAATGACCCATTTTGATGGTGATGTGAGCTTTTTTATAATAGGAATTGAGCTGTCATTCACATCTACCAAACTCTTACTGGTCTAATCACACACCCTTGTACAAGGTATCAATGGACTAAAATAATTTGGAATGTGGTGTTGACTGGGCCCTCTGTTTTACTTTCATCACAGCATACAATGGCGCAGGATACGATCAACTTGAGTTTTGCCCTAACTGATTGCTTTGATACTAATTGGATATTTACCTTTCAGTTATTTGATGTATGTGGGCTAAAATAAGGTTTGCAGCACAGTTCAGATAATGGATGTAACCATTACAAGCACTCAAGTCATGTAGAGTAAACAGTGTCTATTGCACATTTTTTGGCATCTGATACAGTGTCATTTTAATTGGTCTTTATTGCTTTTGTGGGGTGTGTTTTTGTTGCACTTGGGCAAACTTTTGCATCTATTGGGGTTGTGGTTTCATATGCATGGTATATGCCAGTGGTTGTGCATAATGTTGCAGAAGAGGGGGTTCATACTGTTTAGTACTAGGTTTATAATTCAACTGAAAATTATAGTATCATGTATGTTTTTGTAGTCATGAGAGTTACCAAAATTTTGACTCTATGATCTGCAATTTCATGAATAAGGTCCTGATCTACAACAGGTGAAAAATTGCATATTCCTCAGATTTCTCTAAGAGTATTTGTCTCCACTTGGTTTGCGATAATTGTCTCACAAGAGATGATTATTTTTATGGAAGTTTGGAGGATGACATTGATTACTGTCTCTCAAATGTTAAAGTTGTTCACCTGTTCTTTCATTGTTGTTGTTGCAAGTTCATTGTGGTCTATGATTTTGACTTTGGTTGATGGAATTTGGAAACTGATTCAAATTTTTCTTTTTCTTATTCAAATTTTGTAGTTTCCTGCAACTCCTATAGTTTGGTTGGTAAGAGAGATGAGAATGGTTTCGGCCTTTGATATGTTTTTATTGTCAGACTTTTTTCCTTTTAACATTTCATCAATTTGTTTTTGCATTTTCTCTAGCCTCTCATTTACTTTAGCTAGCAATTCCTTTGTTTTTTGAACATCCGTAAGGTCCAAGGCTGTTTCTTTATATTCTTTCCAACTTTTATTCATAGTTTTAACTTCAATCTAAGTATTGAGATCTTTGGAGGCGAAAAATTTTCAGATCTCATTGGTGGGTCTAGTAAGAAAAATGTCGCAAAATTTCGGTTCAGACATTGTCAAATCTAACTGCATATGAAATCATAAATCTTTTGAAACATTTATAAATAGTAAGATGTCTTTAAATTTTAACTCCTTAATTCTCTTTTTGACTGTGTTCTTATCCTTTTTAAAGATTTGGGTCAAAATATTCTGAACCTCTGCTAATATCATTTTAGGTGTAATCGTATCATCTGCTACAAACAGTTCTAAAGCTGGACCTCATAATGCTATATTAAAGTTTCTTTTAGCTTGACATTCATATTCTAATAGAAATTTAAGTATGTCATCAGGTTCATTAGCAAAATGACTCAAAATCCATCCTTCGGATTTAAACCAAAAATTCTTTATAACTGTGTCATCCTAATTTGGTGGGACCATTTTGTCTTTTTGATAATTTTTAGTTTCTTCATTATTTTTAACCTTCTTGCTCGACTAATGAGATAAATTGAAAAGTGGTTGAGGAGGAATTGAGATAACTGTTTTAGCTATACCTCCACTAAATTAACCAAAATTATTTGCTATCTCTGACTTAGCAGGAGAATTAGTACCTGATGTTGTTTTAGTATTTGATTTACATTTGGGATTCAAAATCTAGAAACTTTTTGAGCTACCTGTTTGTTTGAAAAGGATATTAATCACATTATTAATGGTTTTGAGAATATCAGTATCAAGATTTTTAGGATTCTCAATAGTGTATATGTTCTAAATATTGTCAAGATTGTCAGTAAATACTTTATCATCAAACTGTTTCATAGAATCAAGTTTCTCTTCCTCTACCCTAATTTGTTTCTTATTAGGTGAACGATTTATTCCATCTTTGTTGAACACTTCTCTTTGCTGTCACATATTTTGATTTTTCTTTTCTGAACGGATGAATCAGATTTTATCTTTTGAAGAGAGTTGTTGTTCTCTTCATTACCAGTTTCTGAATCTGTGACTTGCTTTAAGTTATTTTTAAAATTTCTCGTATTATGACAGTTTTCATCAGATTTGTTATTAACTTGTCTAATTCTTTTGTTCCTCTTAGTTTGATTATTTTGGGGTTTGTGTACAACATGTTTAGAAGCCAGTATCTGCCTTTCCTACCCTTATATAATTTACGTTGTAGATTGTAAAGTGATCTGGTTTCAATATGGGTAACTTTCACTATAAAAATTGGGTCAACATTTTACAACCCCAGTGGTCTATGAGAAGAGGAAAGTTTTCCTCAGTTTTTGAATTTTTTTCTTTGACTGGGTTAATATCACTCTCTAAAAACTCGACAGTGTCTTCTACAACAATATTGACAAGGTATGGAGGGTCAAAGGTTTTTTCCCCTAGACAATACCTTAGCTTGATGTGAAAGGTTTGTGCAGACATTGTTAGAAATCTAGGTCTCTTGATCTCTCCTTCAAAGGCTGCCTTGATCTTCTTGGCTGAGGAACAGTTTTGCCGAGATTTTTTATTTTGTACCAAATATAACAAGTCTCAGAAGTGGTGTATGAAATTTTGTATTCCTGTAGAGGCTGAATCTCTCAAGTGGGGTAGTGTTTGCTTCACCCTATGAGTTCACGATGCGAAGAAATGCGTAACAATTTCCAAAAGCTTATAGACATTTCCACAAGCACGATATTTAAGAGAAATTATTTTCCCAAATTATCCACCTTTATCAGATGTGGTGCTGTGGAAAAAATTTGTTACATTTATCAGTCAATAATTATGTAAAGAAAAATTTTGAGATATGGTTTTGGGAAAATAGCACTTTGTATGAAAAAATTTGTGGTTTATATGTTAAACAACGGTTTTTTTTTTGTTTGTGGAAAAATTTTGTTGTCATGAAAGTGACTTAACAAAATACAGTTTGAACATACACAATATCCAATAGGTAAAAACTAAAACTTAAGTTTCTTCATCAATTCTAGGATAGAGTCCTTAACTATCAGAGCTTGACTGCTCATAGACCTCCTGTGCGATAAAAGGTTGATATAGGTACCATTCTTCAACACAAGTAAAAAAACAATTGAAGTGGTGGTCAAAAACGAAACACTAGGTCACTATAACTGGTTGATAAAAACGTTTACCTTGCCAAACGTACCTAACTCTACATGTACAGTATTGGTTTAATGAATTTGCAAACTTTGCTTTTGTCAGCAAATCCACTGGGAACCAATATGAAGAACGGATAGGTAATGGTAAATATTCGAATTGTGGAATATTTATCTCTTAATTGTTTTGTCATATTTAAATAAACGATGTCTTTCTAAATGCAATGGAAAAAATACTGAATCACTATATTAATTTTATCGCATGCATTGTATTTGCGTGATATTGGTAATTTTTTTGCAAAAAAATATAAATATTCTATTTATTACTTTATTAAAAACATATTGGTGATAAAAGGTGATTTTTAAACAAAAACAATCAACTTTTTCTTACAAAGCTTTCTGTGAAAGAGTCTTTTTTTCGTTATCTTACTATTTATTTATGGTTTATTTTTGAAAAACTAAGGATTATAAGAAAATGATTTTAGTTCAGGATATGAGAAAATTTTTTCCTCTTTCCTTAAGAGTATACATTTCAGATTTCTATCTCAAGTAGCCACTAAAAAATATTAAAGTAAAAAAAATAATATTTTTTTTTCAAAATTTAACTGAAAATATCCAAAAAATTGAGGTTAAATATAAGGTGAAGGAGGCAAAGATGCCGCACATTTCTGATACTTGAAATAGATTTGGATAAGAAAGCTGAAAAGAGACCATATTTGGTACATATGTACTTCAAGTACATAAGCATCATTTGCTACCATTCAATTAAATGTCTATTGAAAAATATCCCAGTAATAATAAATACAAAAACTCCAATTCTGGTTCTTACCCGATGGGGTGGGTAAGATGCCGCATAGTGTTGGCTAATATGGCTAATAGAAATTCGCATATATTTTAAAAAAAAAGTTAAATTTTAAATTGTTAAAATTTCTGGAAAAAATTTATTAAAATTAAAGAAAAAGCATACAGAATCATATCTCTTGACTTATGAAAATAGAAAAAAATCAGTTTGAATTGTTTTCTAAAGATATTCTTCAGTCCTTCAAATAACGATATGTTTTTCCAATGTATTTCCCTAAAATTTAAGTGGAAATAAAAATAAATGATGTAAGATGGTATCTATTTCTATTATTTCTCAATTAAATATCATACTGCAATGAAAAATTTAAATATAGGTTTGGCATATTAGCCACTATGAACTTTTTATTACTATGAAAATTTGCACTTGCAACAGGTGATCCAGAATTGGTAATTTACCTCGAGTCCACAATAATTATTTTTAATATCATTAAAATCATCTTAAAATAGAAGTATTATATATTCATATCTTTCATTCCCCTTCTCACTATGGTACTATCAATGTGTCATTAATTTAAAAATACACTTGTTAGTTAAATGGTAACTTTCAAACTTTTGTATTTGCTGCATAACTTCCAACAAACTGTCAGGTAAAAGCTAGTAAAATTACAAATATAATAGAAATGTCATAATCATTTTGAGTTATATACAATTATTATATTTTGTGTTTCCTTGGAGACATCTTTGATTCATTTGAAACTACATTGGAATTTAACTACCTATTACTTTAGCCAAATATGTGTCTCATGAACACTCATATGTCATAATAAAAATTATATGAGTCAGAAATATGTATGCATTGCACATGATTCACCAGACACAAATTTATGACATAGTAATAAAAAATTAACTTAGAAAGTATTAAGTTTTTCAAAATATACCAAATGATGCCTCATGAAATAATATCTCAGTTTGAAGTCAGCACCACATATTTTTCTCAGATAATTCACTTAGTGTTTTATGACTGTTGGAAGTGGGTTTTAATGTAAAACATAATAAAACAAATTAATTCGAAATTGTATTAACAAAACGAGAACAAAAACGAATTGTGAACAAGATAACAATGAAAAACGTGAACGAATTATTTGGCATGATAATGAAGTGAAATCAGTGAATGAAAATGTTGGGTATGATTACCAACTAACGACAAAACAATAAAAACAACTATAATGATCAAAACACTCCCCCAGGTTGATGAAAATCAACGAAAGAAAAAATAAAAATAATATAACATGTTCAAAAAATGAAAGTTCCAACAAAAATACTAAAAAAACCTTTAGAAAAGTTTAAGATTAATGTTATGTAGGTGGTTTGATAAAGGATTCGGACAAAACGAGACATTTTAAACCGCTACAATTTCAATCGATTAACTTATTATTAACACGTTCAGAATAATTTTGACTTAAGCCTCCGGAATCGGCATAAATCGATTGAGTGCAGTGATGAATTTGTCAGTTGATAGTTTAGAGACAAGTTCAATATGCACTGCTCTTGTGCTGAAACAAACAAAAAATGCAGCATATGCCTTGTTATGTTTTGTACTACAATGATCCAAATATTTGACAGGGAAATGGCCAGTTAGATCGACGCCAACATGTGTAAAAGGATGTGAAATTTCAATTTGTTCTTTTGGTAGCTGACCTATAATTTAATAAGGTGTTAGTGCACGAAGACGAATGCATAATGTACACTCACGAATAACTTTCTTGACTGCATTGGTAATACCACCTACGAAATAATACATAGTACCAAGATACGATAAAATTACACTTTTTGAACAATGAAAATATTTTTAATGAAGCGAACGAATAAATAGGCGTACAAAGTTACATTTAGCATTTAAAATGATGGGAAACCGTTTATTATAAAATAAATTAGCATTTCAAATACGACCATCTACACAAAGAATACAGTTATTGTCAATAAATGGGTCAAGTGAAGAAATACTACGACCTTTTTTAACTGGTTTTTTATTTGAAAGGCGATTGATATCGTATGAGAAGAAGCTATTTTGATGTACTTTAATCAATGAATTTAAGGCTAAATTTTGTTCTTTTATGTCTGGGAAGGTACTTTAGTTTTACAAATTTCAGGGAGGTTAAAAATATCTATATCTACATTATTACAACTATCAAATAGCGATATAATACAATCAGGTCCAAATAACCACATGTGATTCTTGATAAAATTTGAGGCAGACAATCCTCTAGTACCAAGGTCTGCTGGATTTGACTCACCAACAAAATGGTGCCAGCTTTTAAGTTGGACCAACTCATTTATTTTGGTGATTCTATTAGTAACAAATGTTTTTAATTGAGTAGTTGGTAGTTTTAACCAACTAAGAACAATTGACAAATCTGAAAAGCATAAGAGATCAGACATGTTAAATTTTAATTTGCAAGCTTGTGGTATCCGAGGGGTCACAAACGGCCACCACTACCCGCAAGGCCAACCAATATCTTTATACAACCATTGACACATCCCCAAGACTTTGGTAAAATTACCTACACTGAATGGTGGCCACAGAATTACCACCACCCAACCCAGAATAGCCTTCCAGGTGTCTGTGGACTCGAATTTAGACCATGTCAGGGGACCATTTTATTATATCCCCGTACCAAAGGCTATTCCTTACATCGCGGATCAAACAACACAGAAACCATAGGACTAAGAATTAAAAACTGTACGTACCTTTTTTACCCCTTTGTCATAATAAAATTAACACATCATATTCAAAAATTCAGTGTATTATAAAAAGGAAAAATACACCGACATTTCATACCAGCGAAATATTTCAAATTCATTTATAACATGAAATATCGTCTAAAATTAATATATATATATATATGACATCATAAAGAAAAACGCGTGTATAAAATTGAGCATCTAAAAGAGAAGTAAGTAAAAAGTGACTAGAGAAGAAAATTTGAAGCCCGGATTCAAAATCAGTCTGTCCGCAGAAGTTAGTGGGGATGAAAAAAAGGTAAGAATTGTATTAATGATGCGTCAGAGGTCAAGGTACCAATGGACGGGAAGTGGAGGGTTAAAAATACACGTAGATAAGGAATATAAATTTGTCCGCGGCAGCAATTTTTAGAAGGAAAAAAGAGGGAATAATAGAGTGATGTGAGAGTATGATAAACGTGATGGATGATAAGAAAAAATATGGAAAGAGAAGAATGGTAATAAACAGGAAAAATTATGAAATTATGAAATGAGTTGACCTGAAATAAGAAAAGAAAAGGGAACTGGTCTGCGGAAGTTTATGTATAGGTAGAAAAAGTTTCTATTTGACGAAATTGTGTAAGGGAAGCAAGATTATACACGTAGCCTAACTTCTAGGCTGCGAGAGAAAGAAGAAGATACAGGCTGTAAAATAAATCCGCAGACTATTTGAATCATGGGGCGTTCAGAAAGTGAAATATATTTTATTTTATAATTTTAGTTTTAATTACTATTTGTGCATATAGCCACATGCGTCAAGCAATGCGTTTGATTAATTTTACAAGTAATAGCGTGGCTGATAATTCGAGGCGAGATATGGTTAATTCTTTTTTAATTGGCGCAACACGAAATTTTGCACAAACAAATGACACACTTTGATTATTAGCTTTATCGACAGACCATAAATACACCACAGAACAACATGCTCGTAATGAAACATCACAAAAACCGATTAATTTTTGAATGACGACACTATTTATTACACAATATGGATGAGTTAAACTGATATTTTTAAGTAAGGTTAAATCGTTACGATATTTGACAAATTTATTACATAATTCATTCGATAATGGATCATCCCAATGGATACTATACTGTCAGAATTTTTGGAGTAAGAGTTTTCCACCAATAGTTTATGGTGTTAGTATACCAAGAACATTAAAGATACACGAAACATCGGATAAGACAACGTGTTTTGTTATACAAGATGGTAAGGATTTTTGATCCAATACGACGCAAAAGTAATCATTACGAGAGAACCAAATTAAACCAAGCACAAGTACAAATGATTCATTTTCAGCTTTCACTGATGTAGGGTTTTGTGTTATAACATGATATGGAATGTTAAATTTTTTATGTAGTTTTGTTGTCAGTAAAAATGCGAGAGAAATTGGGGGTTGCTTGATCTGACCAAGTTAGTTCTTCCTTATCAGAGTTGCTAATTTTGACGGTTTGATAATTTCCTCTATTGATAACTGTAGGTATTCTGCTGGCTTGGGGATTAGAACCACCAACTGATAGAAATACCTACCTTGATCGTCACCATCATCAAAATACAGCTACCATATACACACAGCCACGGTGCTGGGTGATGGTGACGAGAGTTAACTCTGCCCATATGTGGTCACCACACTACTCCCCCCTAGTAGAGCAGTGTGCAGTAAAAATCAATGGAGGCGTCGCTACTAATGGAAGGGTAGGTATGTGTGTAACGGAGTAGTGGATGCCCCACCAATACATCCCCACATTGCACCTTATACAGCCTACCACTTCACATAGTGCACTCAATACCATCACATTTAGAGTTGGAGAGCAGTTATACTAGCATATTTACGTGTTCCTCCGATAGATGGCGCAGCACTGTTCACATCTCGCAGATCACATCGGGGTCACCAATGTAGGTATTCCGCTGGTCTGGGGATTAGAACCATCTACTGAAGGGAATACCTACCTCGATCGTTACCATCACCAAAATACAACTACCATATACATGTGGCCATGGCGCTGAGTGATGATGACGAGAGTTAACTCTACTTATATAAGGTCTCCACAATAACAATTCTGGGTTTCCCATCGCTAGCCAAAAAATAGAGATTACCTTTTTTCTCATTATCAGTAAGTACTTTTCCACAAGCTTTGTAGGTGTCCACAAGAAAAACTATCCTTTTGAACTTTTCAGATAATTCTTCCCTCAATTTAAAATGAGTTGAATTGAGAAGACTGAAATCTACCCAAAATTGTTCATTATCTCGAGGGAATGGGAGACGCTTAGCAAATAAAATCTGTGAGACTTCATAACAATAGAAGAGTTCAGTCATGAGTGCCTTCAAACAGTCAGCAATTTTATCCTTTTTTTTGAACTTGAAATATTAGTGTGCACTAAAGATGATAAGAAATTTTCTACTTATCCTATGCTTAAGAAAATGCATCTTCTTGACACAGTTTTCAAGGGTCACACCAGGCTGACAGAGCTCAAAGTCATATTCACAAACTTGTTTGGAGGAAAACTTGGTATTTCCATCATCATGCTTGTAAAAACTCTGTGTCATTAAATCACCAATTATCTCATAATCATTCCAATGTGGAATGGTTGCATGAAAATTGGGTTTAGCAAGCATCGTTACTGCAGGGTTAATTCTTTCAGCTTAGGCAGGATAGCAAGCTATTCTTGTTTGAGGTCAAGTTCTTGAATGTCAACAGGGTCATCTTGTTCAGACTTAGGATATTCCTCACTTTCTGAAGCAGTTACCTTATTCACTGTATTCTTCTTGATTAGAACAAAAGTACAAGCAGTTGGAGGTTTTTCAGATTTCGTAGCAAGAGAATTTGGCTTGGAAGAAAAATTAAGGCTGTAACGTTAGATTGAGCTATATTGTACAAATAAAATGTTTAACACAATAAAAGAGTTTGAGTTTTAATATGAGTAAAATATACAGTACAAGATATATGTACAGACTGTATAATCTAACATGTGTTATAGTACAAAAGGGTCACAAGAATGTTAAAACTACATTACAAACATGAGTTTATATAGGGACAGGGTTATAGGCGATCATGTGTTGAAGAGAAAGAAGAGAAATGGTGTGAGAACACAAAATATGATAAATGTATAAGTAGTAAGTGGGCACCTTGAGGACAATTTCTCTGCCGTTGAATGAAGCCTCCTGTCAATGGTAAAAGTCCGTCCATTTTCCCCTATCCTCATGTGTGTTAGTCCGAAGAAATGTTATCCTTTTACCGTTGACACGAAGGGCCGTAGTGGCGGTAAATTTTCCTCCAATCATCGGAGAATTTTCTCGTCATTGGGCGTTAGTTGGTTAAATTTTTTTTGGGGGGAAATTTTTTTTTTTTGAGAAAAATTTTTTTTCGGGCGTGAAAATATTTTTGTGATACACGTTTATAGTGAGCGAGAAAAAATTTTTTTTCCAGAGTGAAAAAATATGTTTTGGACTTAGAAAATTTTTTGTGAAAAAAAGTCAAGTTATTTTAATTTTTTTGGTGTGGTGTTAATTTTTGGTAGTGAGTAAAATAGTATATATATAGGTGCACTTGCTCCTGATTGTCAGTGGCGACTTACACGTGCTCTTGTAAACACCTCTGAGTTGTAATGCTCCAACCGTTATTAACTGGAAGAAACTTATTGCTATTTAATTGTTGATTATTACGATTTACTGTAATTTTGTTGTGATCGAGAAAAAATGGATTTGAAATTTTTGAATTCTGTCAAACGTTTGGTTGGTGGTGGTGTTGGTGGTGTCAGTGGTAGCACGGGTGGAAGTGGATACGACGCATGCAGGAATTTGACCGACTTAAAACCGAACTACCTGTACAAATTTTTGAATGTGTGTGCTCTCAATACCCGTTTCAGTCTATCGATGGTCGCACATTTGTACAGTGGGGAGATGTTGATGGTGACAGTTGCAGATTTTCTATTTTCCTGCCCTGCCGTATAGTCGACCAATTACCGGATGACGAGTCCGTTAGTGTTTTCAACCGTGAGGTTGGCGGTGTTTATGCGCGTGGTCTGAAATCATCACCATCATCATCACCATCACCATCACCATCACAATCAACTGCGGCGTCGTCATTGTCGGCTGCCGCAGGTTTATTAATTTGGAATTTATTAGTCCGGACAACGGGGATAAAAATTATGTGCAAAATTTCAACGCCATAACCGAGCCCGTATTGTTGGAGTTGTGGAAATTTTGCGATTTGAAAATAAATCTGTGGTACGAAGTTAGAAAAATTTGTGCTACCAACACCACTTATGCCTGATCCCTGCTAGCAACATTAAAATGTAACGTTGATGATGGTAACGGAGAATTCAATACATTTTTCCCGCCCCGTTTAGTGAAAATGTTGCCTGAAGACGCGGCTGTTGATTCATTTGCTGCGGGGGTAACATGTGTTCGTGTATTAAGTGTTGCCGACAATGCGTACCATACTGTTGACTTTGATTTTTTGAATAAGCAACCACCCAAAAAGTTGTTGGATCAGAATTGGTGTTGTGCTGAACATTGTTTTTTCATCCCCTCCGAACAAATTGATGGAAAGGTGTGTGTCAAATGTACAGTCTATGGCACCTGTTACTGCCGTTGTCGTTCCTACATTTGAAAAATTCCGCTTAATACATTTTTAGAAACCTGCAAAATAAAAGATATAAAAATTGGAACGTATTCTAAAATTATTAAAATCTCCCTCATCGTAGATACATGCTACAATAATCGATCCCTAATAGCAAATTTAATTTTACCAGGTGAAAATGCAGAGTTCAGAACCTTCCTCCCAAATCGCCTTAGTGAAATTTTCAAAAATAACCTACTGTCCTTAGCACATTTTATTGACACCGTCAAAGGATTGTACATTATCGCCGTTTGTCGTAATGGTGTCGTCGATCTCAAATTTTCGAGAGAATGAAAATACGGTTAAAACAAAATACGAATAAAATACATTCATACCACCACCCACCGACCTATGCGATTAAAATGAAATTAAAAAAAGGGTAGTTTGGTAGCCACAGCAGCAGCTGTTGCATCAATAGACGACGAAGACAAGGATGACGCTGAAAACTACCAATCGTGTGAGTGTGTGGGTGAGTGCACGTGAAAAATAAAATTAAAAATTAAAGAGTGAGTGCTGATTGTCGTCGATCATCAGTCTTGTGTGTGAGTGAAAAAAAAAACGAAGTGCAGGTGTGCAATTAAAAAAGTGTGCGTGTATGCGTATGAGTGAAAAAATAAAAATCTGATTGCCGAATGACGATGAAAACGACTACCTGCGCTGTTAGTGTGTGTGTGTGTGTGTGTGTGTGTGTGTGTGTGTGAAAATAATAATTTGAGAATGGGTTGAGGACGATGACACGACGACAACGACCTTTAAAGTGATCGCAAAATAAATAAATAAAATAAAAATCCGAGGGCCGATCGACTACGACGACTACCTATTTTGTGAGTGTGTGTGTGTTAGGGTGTGTGAATAAAAAATCTATGTGTCCGTGTGTAATGATCATCACCATCTAAAATAAAATAAAATAAAATAAAAATCCAAGTACTGTTTCACGCCGACAAATACCTGTTGTGTGTGTGTGTGTATGTGTGTGTGTGAAAATAATAATTCGAGAGTGTGTTGAGGACGATGACAAAGACAAAACAACCTTTAATGCGATCGCAAAAATAAATAAAATAAAATAAAAATCCGAGTGCTGATCGACTACCTGAATTACGAGTGTGTGTGTGTGGAGGTATATGAATAAAAAATATAAGTGTGCGTGTGCAATGACGACTGCCATCTTCGAATGATTTGAAAGAATAAGTGAAAAAACGGCTAAGTCAAATATTTATACTCAGGTTGAAACACAATAACCAACCAATCAGGTGTGTGTATCGGTATTGTCTATTGTGATTGGTTCCTTAATGATTGATCATTTTACTATAAATATTACAACCCATCCCCTTTTCCTTCAGTGTTATTTTGTCAGACGGCGAAGCTCTTGTTGGTTGACTATTGAAAAATACAACACCCCGCTCACACTCAACACAATTTAACAAATATATTTGCGCTCTTTCATCCCTTCATTCTCCGCTAATTCATCGCTCTCGAACCGTTGCCGATGCGCCTATCAGTATACCTGACTGACGTGCGTATTTTCACCTTTTCGGACTTATAAAAAATATGCAAAACTTTTCCAAATTTTTTGCTGATACTTTCATATTTTAATAATTTTTATTGGAAGTGAAAAGGTCATCTGTTACATCGTTCGGACATATTTTCACAGCTATTAAAGAATATTCCACAAGTATTACATATTTTCGGACTTGTAATAATTTTTAAAAAAACTTTTTTAATTTTTTCCGAATTTCCATTGACCAAAATAGTATATATATAGGTGTTGTTGGGACAGTACCTCAGTTGCAATCCGACTGTCTTACTATTTGGACGCAATTTTTTCTCCCCCAAAATATTTTCACCATTCTACCATAGTATATATACTTGTGTAGTTTGATTTTGACCTCAGTTGGGATCTGACTGTCATACTGTATGGACACAATTTTTGCTCTCTCACTTGTTTAAACGAATTGAAAAATAATAATAATGGCTTTTAAAAATAGCGTCGAATTCCGAAACCACCTCAAAACTGTTCTACTTGCACTCAATCCCATAGTCCCTGCCGATAATGTCGAAAGGCGAATGGTGATTACGGTGATTGACGTGTTAGTCAAACAAGCTTTCCCACCTGAACAGAAAATTAAATTGGTCACCCCTCACCTCAAGACTATCCTGGAAGAAAAAAAAAAAAAACAAAAAAAAGTTAAGACCGTGCTGCTTGCCAACATACAAATAGAGTTTATGGGTTCGTGTCAAACTCAACCTGCCCATTCGGATGCTCGACGTACGATAATTTCCAATTCTAAACCCGAACTTAAACCAGAACCCAAACCCCAACTTGAAATCGATCTTTTCAAATACATCGCTAACCAAGATTTCAGCACTAGTGATTTGGAAAATGCAAAAAATAACCTTTTGGCCGCTTTAGAAAAAATTAACGTCACCAAACCTGCCCACGAATACCCACCTTCACCGCCCCCACCATCCATCTTGTCGCAAGAGCTAGCCGATATTTCGATTGATTCATCATCATCACCATCATTTGAAAACGGACCTTTTCAGGACCAACATCTCCCCATTCTTACTGGCATTCAGATGAAAGAGTTACTCGGTGAATTGGAACTATCTTGGGATGGTTTAGAATTCAGCGATGTACCTCTTATTCCAATCACCTTAGGACTCGAAGAGGACTTAGCGAAGGAACTGTTGGCAGAATTGGAGCTGTCTGATGATGATGACAATAGCTCCGATGAAAGCGTAAATGGACATTCACATAATATTAAGACGAAGGAACTGTCAGCTGAAACAGAGTTGTCTTCGGACCATTCTGTTAAATGCGTTGATAGACCTTTACCTATTTTTAATAATAATAATAATTTAGTGAAGGAACTGTTGGTTGAAATGGAGCTGTACGATGACAGTTCTGATGAAAGCGTAGACGGACTTTCACTTAGTTTTAACGGTAATATTAAGGACTAAAAAAATCTAGCTTTAAGCGTATTCCGTGCAGAGGCTACATCGCCTCTATTTAATTTTAGATGCATGCCTAGTCTAAGTCCTGTAAATATGAACGTTCCCATGGATCCACCTTCCCAAATGCCCGTGTTAACCCCTAATAAACGTGTGAAGGCTGTTTTGCGAAATATTTTCCCAGATATTGCTGTCGTTGAGAGTGCAGCCAAAAGTGTTGTTGTTGCGACTGATGATGTTGAGAGTGTAGTTGAGAGTGTTGTTGTGGGTGTTAGTATTGAGAGTGCAGCCAAGAGTGTTGTTGTTTCTGTTGCCACCCCTGACTGGCCATATGCCAAGAAAAATATTAAAATGAGCGAACCTCCTAAAAAGTCAAGGAAAATGAAGAATGCTGCTGTTGTTGTGAAGGAGACCAAGTTGTGTGATATTTTCCCCTTCAAGTATGAGTTTTTCCCACAACATCGTGCCACACCCCGAGTGCGAAAAATGAAGACACTCAACTTCTTAACTAAATTGGGGGCTATTTTCCCATTTAAAAAATCATTTTTTACACAGATAACTCCATACAATAATCATGATCTGAGGTGTGTGTTGTATGAGTTGAAGCAGTTATTGGATCGTGTGTCCCAGCCAAAAATACTTCTTGACCCCCTGCCATTTGGATAAGCAAAGTGTGTTGAGAAAGGTATGCTTCGGGGGTGGTGGTGATAGAGGTGTTGCTATCGGTAGTGGGGTGGTGGGACTCTGTGAAATGTTTCCTTTAGGCGATGAAATATTTTCCCGTGATAGTGTCGATGGAGGGAATGTGAGTAATGTTTTCCTGTTTCATGGGGATGTTATCGTTTCACCTTGTAAACGTCCCCAGTTAAAATTTATCAATATTCGGGAAATCAATCAGCTGTACGTTCCTAAATTTCAAAATTATATTCTGGAATACAATATTCAGTTAAAAAAAAATCTCCCCCAAATGACCGATGGCGATCTCATCACCAAAGCACTCAACGAGATGATCGCCTATGATAAGATGAAAACTGAATGGCGACAGAGGGATAAAATGAATATCATGGTGAGTAATGCGAAATTTAACAACCCCATCTCTATAGGGTATGCTTGTAATGATATGACGAAGAAACTTAAAGAAAAAGTAACTCAAATTCTAACTTCTGACGAAAGTGTTGTTCTGACTGAATGCATTTTCACCTTACACATAATTAACATGCTGCGTGGTTCAAAACTCAAGAAAATACTGAACTTAGATACTGACAAACATTTGAAACACTGCATACTGTGCATTCGAAATAACGATACGTTGTCTGCCCCATGGGTCATTGTTACTGCCATGACCTACCACACTAACGAGATCGGTGGACAAATACTGAGTGCAGCCGACATAGCCAATTTGCGCAAAGGACATAACATACAGACTGACATGGCTACGGAGTTGTGTTTGCAGATTTACACTTACGACGAGTTTGCCAAAGGATTTACTTTGGAGGATATCCGGACCTGCGAAAAAATCATGAACGTGCAAATAAAAGTCATCGACGTGCAAAACTTCAACGGTTAACTATATCATGGTGCCATCGAACAACCAATCGTACTCTACCTGTACAATGATGGAAACCATTTTGACGTGATCATCAAAATGACTTCTTTCCTGGGCGCGTCGTACTATTGTGAAAAGTGCGACAAACCGTACCAAAACAAAAATGCTCACCACTGCAGACTGAAACCCGGTGCAGTGTGTAACCTATGTATGAAGGCTGAGCATCCTTCCTACACTAAAGATAAGAGTTTTTGTACTAATTGTAATCGTTATTGTTTTAATCACGAGTGTCTAAACGATCATAGTGATAATGTTTATGCCGCAGTGTTCAAGTGTCCCAAGTGTTGTCTTATAATTCGTCGTAGTCCGTTTTTGTTGCATAAGTGTGGTTATGTGAAGTGTCTTAATTGTAAGGAAGTGGTGTTGAAAAAAAATCATCGGTGTTACATGGTGTCGAAACGACCAAAAGTTGGTCGGTGCAGTGCGGTTTGTAAAAAGTGTTCACCGGGCAGCACAGTCGTCAACTGGAAGTGCAGTTACACGGAGCAGTACATCTTCTTCAAATACGAAGCGCATCAGAAAACTGGGATCCATATGCCAAATTTGATCATCGCATATGACTTTTCAGGTGAGAAATTTACGTTTAACAGTAACGACGCCTTTTGCCATTGGTTAATCAGTCCCGAGCATAACGGCTATACAGCCATCGCCCACTATGCCAAAGGGTACGATTCACAGTTCATCATGCAGTACCTGGTCATCAACACCACTAAACCGAACATCATTTGCAATGGTTCAAAATTAATGATGTTAGAAATCGCGCACATTGGTTTCAAAATCATCGACAGTCACTATTTTGTGGCCAGTTCTGTTAGTGCTTTCCCCAAAACTTTTGGTCTGACCGAGTTGAAAAAAGGTTATTTCCCCCATCTCTTCAACACCAAAGAAAATGAAAATTACGTTGGCCCAATTCCGGGGAAAAAACAATACTGCTACCACACAATGAAGGATGGCAAGCGGTCTAAATTTATCGAGTGGTACAACAAGAAAGTGGAGGAGGGTTATATGTTTGACATGGCTCGCAAAATTATCGAGTACTGCGACTCAGACGTAGATATTGTACGGAGGGGATGCCTCAATTTGCGCGAGCAGTTTCTGGAGATTGGAAACATCGACCCTTTTCAGTATGTCACCATCGCCAGCGTCTGTATGGCAATCTACAGATTGAAGTACCTGCAGCCATACACCATCAGAGTTGTAGAGGAGAGGTTCAAGGACTGCTATTTGAAATAGTCTATTTCATGGTTGCGTTCTTTCCAAAATCCCCTCATTCGACATGCTCTTAATGGGGGGGAAGTGGAAATTTGTGGTGCTTGGGTGGACGGCTACGATGAGAGTACAAAAACCGTGTACCAGTATCACAGCTGCTTCTTGCACATTTGCTCTCGCTGCTTTCGCCCCTATTTCATTAATAAAATGAAAAAAGAAATGATGGAAGATTTGCAGCAAAAGATGGTTGACTGGACAAGTCAGTTGTAGCGGGATGGGTATATGGTGGTTGAAAAGTAGTTATGTCAGAGGGTTAAGACCAAGGAGTATAGGAAGTTTGTCAAGGAGGGGGAAATAGTCGAACCGTTTTATCCTTGTGACGCTCTTTTCGTTAGTTGGGTGGAAGTGTTCAAGTTGAAAAAAGAAGTTGTGCCTGAAAATAGTGCAAAAATCAAGTATGCTGACGTTGTCAGCCTGTACCCTAGCGTTATATTCTACGATAATTACCTGGTAGGCCACCCTTTCAAAACCTTCAGACCCTCCAAACACAATCCCACCTGGTACGGTTTGATCAAGTGCAAAGTCGAAGTCCTTCATGATCTCTACATCCCCCTGCTGCATGTCAAAGTTAAAATGGCCAAGGCTGATAAGCTATTATTCCCCTCTGTCCGAAGTGTGCTGAAAAACAGCAAAGTTTTTGCGATCACGCCAGCTCTGAAAGGCAGTTTATTGGCACATGGAATACAATCGAGGTGAATGAAGCAATAGCCCGAGGATACAAAATCATTGAAATTTACAAAGTGTGGGATTTTGAGAAAAGTAATAAATTGTGGAATGGGTACATCAGTGATTTTTCTAAAATTAAATTGGAAACCAGCCCGCACACCTATCCCTCCTACGAAGCCTATGCCCTGGATATTAAGGAGAAAATTGGTATTGTTTTGGACTTGGAAAAAATTGAAGAGAATCCTGGTAAACGTGCAGTTTCAATATTATGCTTGAATTTGCTATGTGGTAAGTTTGGTCAATGGCAAAACATGTCTACCACCGAGTTTGTCACCGATGCATTCCATTTTTATGAAATTTTACTCGATGATCGGTTGCTAGACATCTCCGTCATCTACATCAAATACGAAATGGTCCAGGTCAACTACGAGTACAAGGAGACGTATGTGAAAAATAACTACAGCACCACCATTTTTTTTGCCATCTACACGACTGCCAATGCTCAACTTCAGCTATACGAGAAGTTGGCTATTATCAACAAAAATGTGCTGTACTGCGATACGGACAGCATAGTTTACCCGGATGACAGTGTCAATAATATCGAATACTGCGACATGTTGTCTCAGTGGACCGACAAGTTGGGAGGCGGGTACATCAAAAAATGGCTAGCTACCGGGCCAAAATCGTACTATTACAAAACTGATTCGGGCAAAGTGACCACAAAAGTTAAAGGTTTCATTCTCCACCATAAGAACGCCCTCTGTATCAACGGCAAGTCCATGCAGAGTCTAATAGAGGAGGCTATCCCAAATATTACCGTCACTGATCGCCAAATTACCCATAACCGATAACCAAACAACTCAACCAATAAAAATCTGACTAAAATGTTTTCATTTGGCTTTGATAAACGTTTGATTGCTGATAACTACGATACGGTGCCATATGGTTACATTCCGTAGACAGTTGGTTGGTTGGTTGGATGGGTGGTTGGATGGTTGTATGGATGGTTGGATGGACGGTTGATTGGACGGTTGGTTGGTTGGATGGTTGGGTGGTTGTGATGGTGGTGGTGTGTACGCATATCTATAAATAAAAATATTATATGAAAAAATTCAACACTTTTTTGTTTTTGCAATGTCTAACATTATCAAAATTTTCGAGTACTTTGATTACCGAGCACAGAATTTGGCTAATTTGAAAGACGAGAACGGTGATTTCTCCATCACAGTGCACAACAAAGATTTGATTACCCACCCAATAAAGAGTCAGCTGGAGTTGCGTGGCAAGTTAACCGTTACAAAAGAGGATGGCACGTCGTTGGCTAACATAGATTTAGAAAAATTTTTTGTCTGCAGCGGTGATGGTTGGCTGAACATGTTCGAATAAATCGACTTTTATGTGGGTGACAACAAAATTGACACTATGTGGAAACCCGGAATTGTGGGGTTGTTGAAAGGGTTGGTCTCCTTTGAAACGGATAAACAATTTTGCAACGCCGGTTGGGAATACGACGTTGGTATCGACAAACGTAATACTCTCAACAGAGACAGCCATTTCCATGTTATGATCTCGATGTCTATTATGATGGGATTTTTCAAAGACCACCTCAGTTTCATCTACAATATGAGCCAAAAACTGGTGTTGTACAAGTCTGCCAACGGTGTTAGCAACGTATTCCAAATGCTAGGTGATTACAACAAGCACACTGTTAGGGTGGATCTTCGCAACATTGTCTTCAAAATGCTGCATGTGAAATTCACTCTGGAACACGTCATCAAAATACACAATGAAATTGCTAAAAATTGCAAGTTTGAACTGAAGTATAGACAGTGGCTTTACACCAGTATTTCACCTTCTTCCAGCACCAATTTCACTTGGGACATCCCGGTCTGTTATTCGAAGACAAAGTACCTTATGATTGCCTTCCAGACTGCCCGATCAAACGATATTACCGCCAACTCATCCGTATTTGATTTTCGTGATTTGGAAAATTGTAAGGTTCTGCTCAACAATAATCGCTACTATCCGCACAAACGTTTGAATCTGAACATCGCCAAGTACATGTGCGGCACACTGTATTTCATGTACAAACGCTTCAAAGCGTCATACTACAGCCGCGACAACAATCGCATGCTCCCCTTAATCAGCTACAAGAATTTCATCACCCAAAACCCGACAATCGCCATCGATTACATCACCGTACACGGAAGAATGCTGCGTTTTCCGGCAAAATAAGAAAATCAACAGCAACAACAACAACATCATCAACATCAGCATCCAGATCAAGAATGTGGTAAATGTGTGTACATTTTTTATTTTTTTTTTATTTTTTTTGCAGTCCAATGCATCGAGTGTGGGTACATGCCAATGGACGCGGCCAACCTGGCATACCAGGAGTACCTCAATTTTTCACAGACCAAAATCGTGTACAAGGAGGCGAGCGATGTTGAAGATGAGGCTGAGGAGGAGGGTGACGAAGTTAGGACTTTGTCGTTAATAGGTAAAAAGATCATTCACTACGACTACTACGACTACGACCACTATTACTACTATTACTATTACTATTACATGCGTGTGAAGTGTTATTAATATTATTTTTCACATCAGTTCCGCCATTTAGCCGCCCCCACACCTATGAGGATGAACACCACAACCACCATCGGACACCTGAGATGGTTGCCGTCACCAACTTCAATGGCAGTGATGATGACGACGATGCTGAGCAGTTCAGCATAGAGTCGGCACACATGAATGGTAAAAAATACACATTAGTAGTAAGTGGGCACCTTGAAGCCAATTTCTTTATTGTTGACTGGAGCCACCTGTCAACAGTAAAAGTCCGTCAATTTTCCCCTATCCGCAAGTATGTTAGTCCGAAGAAATGTTATCCTTTTACCGTTGACACGACGGCTGTGGCGGCAGTAAATTTCCCTCCAATCATCGATGAATTTTCTCGTCATCGGGCGTTTGTTTTTTGAATTTTTTTCGCAGGTAAAATTTTTTTTTTGAGAAAAATTTTTTTTTCGGGCGTGAAAATATTTTTGTGACGCACGTTTGTAGTGAGTGAGAAAAGAATTTTTTTTCCGGAGTAAAAAAATATTTTTTGGACTTGAAAAATTTTTTGTGAAAAAAAGTTGACAAAAGTTATTTTAATTATTTCGGTGTGTTGTTAATTTTTGGTAGTGAGTAAAATAGTATATATATAGGTGCACTTGCTCCAGATTGTCAGTGGCAACTTACGCGTGCTCTTGTAAACACCTCTGAGTTGTAACGCTCCGATCGTTATTAACTGGAAAAAACTTATTGTGATTTTCTGCGACATGTGTGCTGCTGCTGCTGCTTGCACGATGGACTTTGCCAATTTAGATGAGAAGTTTCTGAAGAAATGTCATCGAAAGGTTCTCAGATATTTGGCTGCCTGTCCTTGTGTTAAAGTACTGCCAGTAAATAAGTTGGCCGAGTTGAAAATACAATATTTTTACAACATTATCGATGTTAGTGAACTTGAAACCCTCTTTAGTCGTGGGATGATATCCCGAATTTTAGACATTGACAAGCGATATTATTTCAAAGTTTTCCTGCCACACAAATTTGTAAAATTCATGCCCGATGTTAATTCGGTGCGAGATTTTGATAAAAATATCATGGGTTTTGTGATATTGAGTCGTACAGACAGTGGTGGTGGTGGTTGTGGCAGTGATGTCCGTGGTGGTGGTGTTGGTTGTGTTGGTGGTAACAGCTGTAGCCACAACACATCCATCCGTTTCAGAATTTTCCCCTACCTGCGACAGAGTAAGGAATATGTTGCAAAAGTCAACAATGTGCTTGGTTCACCAAAATTGGTGTGTTCGAAAATGAATGATTTGAAGTTGAATTACTGTTATAAAATTAAAAATGTTCATGTAATTAATACCGGATTTGGGCGTTCATTCTTAGCTTTGATTTTCAATGGTAAAGACAATGATGATGATGTGTTTCAAGTGTACCTACCTGCGAGAATAGGAATAGGGTTGCCCGATGAGAAATCAGTTTCACTGTTTAATCAGAATGTGTATGGTTTCAAGATATTAGCTCATAAAAATGATGGTTCCGTTCATTTGGAATTCTACGGTTTTAGTTTGGAGGATAATAGTTATTTTGATAAAATCAATGACAAAGTGGGCAAAGGTATAGTCAAATTACGTAAAATTATTGATTTGGAACTAAACGTGGTTCATAAAATTGTAAAAATCGAGTTCATTGATACAAAATATGGGCCATCTGTGTTGACGCATTTAATTTCGCCAACTGACCTGATGGAGTTCAAAGATTTTCTCCCCAAACAGATCACAAAACAGTTTGAAAAAGGTGAGTTGACATTAGATGAGTTTAAGCAGTGTGTGAAAGGTCTCGTTGTTTCAGGTCATACTGACAATGGTTAAGTTTTATTGATGTTTACCGATATTACTGAAAACTGTAATAATATTCCTTATGATGATGGGGAGGAGGAAGAAGGTGATGATGATGATGATGATGACGACCATGATGTATGGTAATATGGTTAGTTATTTGGTTGATTGGTTGGTTGGCTGGATGGTCAGTTGGTTGGATGGTTGGTTGGACGGTTGGTTGGATGGTTGGTTGGTTAGTTGGTTGGTTGGATGGTTGGTTGGTCGGGTTGGTCGGGTTAGTCGGGTCGGTCGGGTTGGTCGGGTTGGTTGGGTTGGTCGGGTTGGTTGGGTCGGTCGGGTCAGTCGTGTCAGTCGGGTTGGTTGGGTTGGTTGGGTTGGTCGGGTCAGTCGGGTTGGTTGGGTCGGTTGTGTTGGCTGGGTTGGTCAGTTTGGTCGGGTTGGTCGGGTCGGTCGGGTTGGTCGGGTCAGATCGCGTTGGTCGGATCGGTTGGGTCAGTCAGGTAGGTCGGGTCAGTTGGGTCAGTCAGGTCGGTTGGGTCGATTGGGTCGGTCAGGTTGGTCGGGTTGGTCGGGTCGGTCGGGTTGGTCCGGTCGGTTGGGTTGGTTGGGTCGGTCGGATTGGTTGGTCGGTTTGGTCAGTCGGTCGGTCAGTCAGTCGGTTGGTCAGTCGGTTGGTGTTGAAAAGCAGACCACGGATCCTTCCCATCTCCATAAGCTTGCCTGTGGGAAGAGGAAGCTAAACTGTGAGGCGAGTTGTACCATGGATTGCAAACAACACTCGCACAAACTCTGAGGCATCACATGCCTCCACAAACTAAATGAAGTCTTCAAAGAATCGCCAGGAAAATATTTCCAAAATGCATCCACTCCTGTTGGACCATAGTCCGCTGCCAGAAATGAGTGAATAGCTTTGAAAATTTTCCAAAGTCCTACCACGCCAGTAAACAGACATGGACATTGCGGCAACCAACAACGCAAATACGGAAGGGACACCTGTGTCAACATGAAACTTTCCGAAGTTTCGACAATCCCATTGTCAGGCACCATAAACTTTGTTAACGCACGTAACTCCGCCGGAGACGGATATAAAGGAGCATCCTGGAGAACATCCTCACTAGCACGATCCATCCCTAAACTCATTATTTTTTCAAACTCATAAAACAAATCTTTTCTAAGTTTCATTAAAGACAAAAAAAAACAAAAAATAATAAATTTTTACGAAAGAAAGAAAATTATAACTAATAGGAACATAAACTATAAATCTAAAGAAGGACGAGGATGGAGAAAATCAAAACAAATCAACAGATCGAATACACCGAGAAGACTACGATACCTCCATATATATCCGACTTGTAAAGCAAGATGAATTCTTGCTGAACAATCGAAATATATTGGAGTCCGCTATCTCCCAAGACCTACTCTTGATGGTAGTAGTGCGAACCGAATTCCAGAGTCCCACACTAACACAGATGTTGTAAATTCCCCACATATGTATATTTTTATGAGAAAGAAATAAAAATCAATGAAATATTGTGCATCAATATACATTTCTCGCACCTTGTAAAAAAAATTTTTTTCCCTCTCGTCGAATGATAACAAATAAATAACGTACCGACAAATATGATACTGCATCTAACAGCAAAATTTCATGTGATTTGTAAAGATTTTAGACCATAAGAGGATAAAACACGCCATTATCATTTTTATCATAATTACCACACTCACAAACAAAACGAAGAATACAAGCTTAAAAACAAAAATTAGTGCATAGTCAGGAGCTTATTTTGAACTAAACAAATTCAGCAAGGCCTATGAGAAAACAATTCCCATAGTGTATAGTCTGAAAATTCCAAGAAGACAGAATATAGAAACACCAGAATGGCTTGAAGAAATTAATAAACTGCAAAGTTACACATACAGAGAAAATACATGGTGCATAAAGAGATCGAACAACATACTGAAAATATTAGACCTAATTACGGAGATTCAGCTAATAAACAAAGCGATAATCAAAGAATTCGATAGAGAACCATCAAAACGAATTAAACGTGGATTACAAATTCTTGGTGACTTTGACACATGGTGTTGCAATGTCATGACACTCTCTCAAGGCAATGATTTTATAGAAAATGAGGAAAATCTAAAATCTCAATATGAAAAACTGCGAGAATCCATAATAGAAAGCCATGCAGAATTATTAAACATCACAAAAGATATCAAAAATTTCGAAAAATTAGAATTCGACAACTCCAAAATTTTAAAAGAACACGTTCAGGCATTAAAAGACGCTATTCAAAATCAAAATAACGAAATATATATTGAAGCTAGAAGAGAACTCATCTTTGACACAGCTCGAACTCTTCATGCTAGTTTAGTCACCGAAAATGCTAAACTGAGTTACTTATTCCTTTCTTGCAAAAACAACCATCTACCAGCGGCAATTGTTAATGAAACAACTCTAAAAGAAGATTTACTGAAAATCAAGAAAATAGCAGAAAAATCAAATTTCGCAGTAGTACTAGACGAAAAATCAATCCAGTCCTATTACCAAACAAAATTAGTAAACTGCTATGTGACAGGAAATGAAATAGAAATTGAAATAAAAATTCCACTTCAGAACCTTCATGCTAAATATGAACTTTACAACTTCATCCCACTAGCATTTTGAACTCATGACAATAAAATTTTTTCCTCTGATCAAGAACCTTCGATCTTATCCCACAACAAATTTGATGGATCAATAAGAATCATAACGGGAACAGACATTGATCTTTGTGGTAAACATAGCTTATTATGTTTTCTCCCACAAGACCGCACAACCAACAATAAAGGAAACTGTGCGAGAGCATTATTTCAAGGAATGAAATTTGAAGAAATAAAAAAGAAATGCACATTCAAATGCGAAACTAATCATGAAGGAATCGTAGTCAAACAAATTGAAATGAACCAATTTGCCATAACAAACGCCAAAAATCCGTTAATATCAGTCAACACCTTAACAAAAACAAGTACCAGCATAACTATAAATGACACTAACAGTTCCATGCATAGTGGAAATCCAACAACTGCAGGGAGAAAACAACGCAGAAACAATCATCCCAGCAGGATTCCCCTGTATAAACAATCCAGAAAAAGAAATCCTCATTGAACATCACCTACCGTTAGTTTGGACAAAATACCAATTTATGGAACTTGATTTTGGCCTACATCAATTGTTCAAATTCCCTAATATGTCGATTGCTTACAATAATAAATGGCATGACAACATACCTTACCTTTCACCGATAACTCCGATTCATAAGTTCGAAGTAAGACTAAAATCAGCAGAACTGAAAATTCCTGATTTAGGATACCAGGACACAATAAACGCTGTACACCTACTACTAATCGGTTGGTGTAGCTTATTAACACTCGTAGTAGCCATATTGGTCTACGTAAATGTAAAAATAAATTGTGTTGCTATCAATGCGCACAAACAAATAAATGATCTGGCATTGGGAGCAATACATCGTTAATGATCTATAATTTTAAGTCTATTCTTGTAATAAAATATAATAAATCAGCATTAAAAAAGCATAATAAATTTGATTATGCCAAGTTATACCTATTAAGTCAATTTGCAAAAATAAATTTCTATGCTCAAATGACAAATTTTATATTTTTAGGCGATGACCAATTCCACAACGTAAAATTAAGGGATATTTGTGAAAAGATAATATTGTTTTATGACTAGAATTAAAGAGATAATAGATTAAAATAACAAACTTTCAGGAACACAAAATTTAACGAAGCAGGAGCTTCGGGTTTTCTTTCACCCGGGGACCTTTGTTCCGTCCCGTTTTTGCAGACTATTCATTTTGTCTGCAAAAACGTGTCGAACAAATTATAGACAACTATTATTCCTAATTCACGGAATAATAGCTGTCTATATTTCACCTAGCTTCTCACGATTGGACACCACCAGATATGCTGACAATGAAGTGTCATCATATTTGGCGGATATTCCGTATCACGCCACCTTTTTGGTCGGCCATCTTTCAATTGAAACAATGGAAAGAAATTGATGTCGTATCTTCATTTTAAAGACATGATCATTCCTAAACCTAAAGTCTAGAAGAGACGTTAGGGTCCATACTAGTTGTTATGGACATTAGGTATCACCAGTATTAAGAAATAGTAATAAGTATAATTCAAAGTGTTGTAATAATTGAAGTGAAATATTAATAAAAGATAATATTCAGAAATTATCTTATTTGTTGAGGTAATTTAAAAGTATTGATTACTCTCGCAACAGCCCGAAAAAAAAACATTTTTCCCGAAAAAAAAATTTCAACCACGAAAAAAATTCAACCAACTAACGCCCGTTGACGAGAAAATTCTCCGATGATTGGAGGGTAATTTACCGCCACTACGGCCCTTCGTGTCAATGGTAAAAGGATAACATTAGTTCAGACTAAAATACTTGTGGAGAGGTGAAAATGGACAGACTTTTACCGTTGACAGGTGGCTCCAGTCAACGGTAAAGAAATTATCCTCAAGGTTCCCACTTACTACTCACATTCATTCATTAATTCACTTAAAACCACACACCTGCATTAATTCATTCATTCATTCACTTACTCGGGCAGACAGATATACAGGCCAACTAACTAATTTTATTTTAATTCTCCCTGCCGACAATGAAAACATCGGAGCTTGTACGCAGTGTCTGACATCGTACATAGGAAGCATGCCGCTTGCCGACATAACAGTACCATCGATCGCTGGACCATCAAGCAGTCAACAAACATCTCCACCTCCTCATTCGCATAGGGGTGTCTTTTGGCAACCATTATATGTTTCCGATGCTACCGACAATGACGATGAAGATGACAACGACAACGATGATAATAATTTTAATTTTAATAATAATATTGTTATGAGAGGCTATGGCAATGAACCCCGCACCTGGGAAGAAATTTTGCGTATGAACTGTGAGATAATGGTCCTTCTGAATGACATCACAACTGAGGGTGATTATTTACTCAAGGATGATGATGATGATGATAAGCATCTTGTCGGGTGGCAACCTGTTGAAGCAGATGAGGGTTACTGGACAGCTTACAGCGATCTGTCAAATTCCACATCATCATTAGATGTGTGGCGGTTTGACAGACACTTTGACACTCCAGAAAACCCGTTTGTTATTCGACAAAGTCTGCAACTCAATATAGATTGTGACCATCTCAGCGCTGCTTATTACCCCACCGATGATGAATATGCACCATGGTGATCTGATGATGAAAACTATAATTTCCATTGGGAAATTCAGTCGGATTCGGGGAACAGCAGTGGGGTGTTGGAGGGTGAGTCATTGTAGATAATTTTAAATATTAATATTAACAATAACTAATTGTGATTTTATGACTGTGAATACATGTTTTTGTTTTTTGTTTTTGGTTTTATTAATATATATACATACGGTTAGTCCAAATAAGCACTAATTTTGTTTTATTTACATTGTACGACGGTAAAGTGTAAAAATGCAGAGTATAGAAGTGATAAATTTTGAAGAGGAGCGTGAGAGTAACAGAGTGGTTGAAATGTTTTCTAACATTATGAGGTGTGGAATATTTGGTCCGAGTGGTTGTGGAAAGACGAATGTTCTGCTATCTGTTTTACTTCACAAAAAACCCATGACATCGATAACTTTGTGTTTGCGAACAGCATTCCAAGACAAGTACGGACTACTGGAGAACCTGATCGAGTCGTACAACGCAAAGGAGAGTGAAAACAAAAAAATAACTTTCACAAAATGCATTCCAGACAATTTAGTCTAACCGGAAGAAACTGCACCGGGAACTTGTATAATTTTCGATGACAATGTCAGGGAGGGGCAGGATAAAATCGCGAATTATTTTCTGAGGGGTAGGCATCGAGGAATTTCATGTTTCTACCTGAAACAATCATACACAAAAATACCGAAAAAATCAGGTATAAGGGAAAATTTTAATTTCCTTCTGATTTTCAAATAAGACAATGTTAATTTGCGACAGATGTACGCTGAGTACATTTCAGATGTAAGTTTTCCAGTATTTAGAGAACTTTGTGCGAAATGTTGGCGTCAACCTTACAGATTTTTAACAGTTGACACCAAAAAACGGTTATTCAAACAGAAATTTGAAAAAATTTTAAAGGCTGTTGAGTGAGTGTGCCTGATCGCTGTAGCCTCAACAAACAACTGACCAACCAAACAACCAACTGACCACCCAACCATCCAACCAACCAACTAACCAACCAATGAGCCAACCAACTGTCCAAAAAACGGACCAACCGACCAATGTGCCAACCAACCAATCAACCAAATAACTAACCATATTACCATACATCATGGTCGTCATCATCATCATCATCATCACCTTCTTCCTCCTCCCCATCATCATAAGGAATATTATTACAGTTTTCAGTAATATCGGTGAACATCAATAAAACTGAACCATTGTCAGTATGACCTGAAACAACGAGACCTTTCACACACTGCTTAAACTCAACCAATGTCAACTCACCTTTTTCAAACTGTTTTGTGATCCGTTTGGGGAGAAAAACTTTGAACTCCATCAGGTCAGTCGGCGAAATTAAATGCGTCAACGCAGATGGCCCATATTTTGTATCAATCAACTCGATTTTTACAATTTTATGAACCACGTTTAGTTCCAAATCAATAATTTTACGTAATTTGACTATACCTTTGCCCACTTTGTCATTGATTTTATCAAAATAACTATTATCCTCCAAACTAAAACCGTAGAATTCCAAATGAACGGAACCATGGTTTTTATGAGCTAATATCTTGAAACCATACACATTCTGATTAAACAGTGAAACTGATTTCTCATCGGGCAACACTATTCCTATTCTCGCAGGTAGGTACACTTGAAACACATCATCATCATTGTCTTTACCATTGAAAATCAAAGCTAAGAACGAACGTCCAAATCCGGTATTAATTACACGAACATTTTTAATTTTATAACAGTAATTCAACTTAAAATCTTTCATTTTCCAACACTCCAATTTTGTTGAACCAAGATCATCATTGACTTTCGCAACATATTCCTTACTCTGTCGCAGGTAGGGGAAAAATCTGAAACGGATGGATGTGTTGTGGCTACTGCTGTTACCACCAACACAACCAACACCACCACCACAGACACCACTGCTACAACCTCCACCACCACCACCACCACCGTCTGTACAACTCAATATCACGAAACCCATGATTATTTTACCAAATTCTCGTACCGAATTAACATCGGGCATGAATTTTACAAACTTTTGCAGCAGGAAAACTTCGAAATAATATCGTTTGTCAATGTCTAAAACTCGGGCTATTAACCCACAACCAAACCGGGTTTCAATTTCACTAACATCCGTAATGTTGTAAAAATATTTTATTTTCAACTCGGCCAACTTATTTACTGGCAGCACTTTCTCACAAGGACAGGTAGCCACATATCTGAGAACCTTGCAATGACGTTTCTCCAGAAAATCCTCATCTAAACTGGCCAAATCCATTGTGCAAGCAGCAGCAGCAGCAGCACACATGTCGCAGAAAATCGCATTTATTTTTTTCCGATTAACAACTGTCTTAGCGTTACAACTCAGAGGTGTTTTCAAGAGCACGCGTAAGTCACCACTGACGATCCAGAGCAAGTGCAACTAAATATGTATATACTATTTTACTCACTTCCAAAAATTAACAATACCCCAAAAAAATTAAAATAACTTTTGTCGACTTTTTTTCACAAAAAATTTTCTAAGTCTAAAAAATATTTTTCATTCTGTAAAAAAAATTTTTTTCTCGCTCACTCCAAACATGTATCACAAAAATATTTTCACGCCCGAAAAAAAAAATTTTCCCAAAAAAAAATTTCATCTTACCCAAAAAAAATTTTTCCAACTAACGCCCAATGGCGAGAAAATTCTCCGATGATCGGAGAAAAATTTATCGCTGCTATGGCCCTTTGTGTCAACGGTAAAAGGATAACATTTCTTCGGAGAAACACACATGTTGAAAGGGGAAAATGGACAGACTTTTACTGTTGACAGGTGGCTCTAGTCAACGGTAGAGAAATTGTCCTCAAGGTTCCCACTTACTACTTGTATAATTGACAATATTCATGTGAATGTAGATTGAAGTAGTTGATGACAATGATATATTTTAGACAGGAAGTGCTTATTATTCATAAATATGTACATGTATAATGAATGACAATAAGTATGACAGGATGTATGAATTCTATGAAAGTGATATTAATGATAATGATATTTTGGCTAATTGTCAAAATTTTGAGTATATGCAAAAGATAGGTATGAAAATAGGTTGAATGTACATGAAAGGTAGGTAAAATAATATGTGGGAAATAATATTTAAAATGTAGTCTAAAAAAATACGTTATGATACGAATATTATTGTGACAAAGTAGATTGTAGGAAGGACAAAATTTAGTTTTCAAATGTTTTTCTTCATTTCTGGGCATCTTGGTACACTGTAGAGCATAGAGCAAAGTTTCAATAGTTTTAAAAAAGATGTCAGAATATTCAACAGCACAGTAAGAAGTTTCTCAAGCAATTGATTGAGAATGTCTTCTTTTTTAGTATTCTAAAATCAAGAACACATTGGTATCTGGTATTAACATAATCTTCAAACGATTCATTTCCATTCTCAATAAATTCTTCATTCATGATGTTAGCATAAATTCCTATTTATTTTTGCTAGGTTCAGTATCGCTGGAAAATTTTCTCAACAGTTCCACAATACATCCACTTGAGACTCCATTCAGATTCTATCCACTTACAGGCAATAGGATCAATGTGAGATTGTAGAATTTCTCATTTTGTCTCATTATCGGGTACAAGTCTGTATATGCATTCAAATTTAAAAATAAATTAGCATGCTCTATGAGAATCAAATTTGCCACAGAACTTATCAATATGACTTGACTTGAACAAATTTTTGTGTGCAAAGACAATAAAATCAAATTTAGAATTGACTTGATGTTGTATAAAATGATAATTGACAAACACGGAGCTAAAATTAAAGCAGTTGATTGGAGCAGGATCATCATTATTAACAGGTGGATTCGAATCTGCTGCAAGGATTGGGAGAATTAGCATTCGTAGAAATTGTTATATTTCAAGCACTAAAGACACTTTCGGTGTTAGCAATTGTAGCTCCAATGCTGGTGAATGAGTGTGAAAAGCTGGTTGCAATAGATGAGTATCGATAGCGGACACTTTCAAAATCAGAAAATGAATGCTATGCATTAAGGTGTTAAGTAGTTCAAAAATTACATTTGGTAGTGGTGGAGGAAATGCATGATTGAAATGATTACATTCATGCACTGCAGCAACATTTCAGTGATAATTGGGAGCAATTTCCTAAGATTATCAATCAGCTAGCTGCAATTGGACCTCCAAAACCTTCAAAGTGAGAGAATACCCGTTGTTGGAAAGATTTTTAAGTTTAGTGTTCACAAGCTTTGCTTGAACAGGAATAAAAGAATTCTGTAGATGGGTAGGACTTTGAGAAATTTTATTAATCAATTCATCAATGGGACATTGTTCTATGACATCATCATCAGAATTAATGTCAGAAACAAAATTTTATTTGATTGGAACTTCATCGAGAAGCATGTTGGCCAATTAATGATGAGTGGCCACTTCAAAGTTGCAATTGTGTAGGATTCCCAGAACTAGAACAACATTACATTCAAGACAATACCTATTTAATGGTGGATGACCACGAGTGCGTCTGCTAGTAGATATATCAGGATCAACCAAAAGAGAGGCTGGTTTAATCAATGGTAGTGATTGGAATTTTAGGTCTTTTTTGAAGTATAGTTCATTCGGTCTCGGTCATGAAAATACCTAGTTCAATGAAATAGTTCTTCGTGACCTAAATGATAAGAATTAAGAATGAAAATTTATCCATTATTTTCTTAATTTTTATCATTTAGGTCATGATGAACTAGTTCAATAATATATGAAAATTGTATTATTGTAAACTGTGAACAGAAAGATATGTTTTGTCTGCTAGTACAGTTAGTGGAATTACATATATACCTATTCCTTTCCATTCCTTTCTTACCTCATTCTCAAGTGAAGTGACAAACTATTTATAGCTGTGTTTGATAGGATTACACTAATTTACACCAGCCTATACCAGTAGGGATATTCCACAAATATTCAAGTAAAACTTGGCGTAAAGTCGTATAACATTCTGAAATTTGTTGAATTGCTCTCCTGGTGTAGGTTGGTATAAGTTGGTGTAGTCCTATCAAACAGAGCTTATATGTTTAAAAAATGTCTTCTTGTAAATGTATCGGATTGTCATTGTTAGTTGAATCGTTTCCAACATATCTTATCATTTTAAAAATTCAAATCAGTCACGAACTAGTTCTTTTGGAGTTTAGGTCTCGGTCATTTAGATCATTGAATTGTTCAGTTCAAATGAACTAGTTAGTGAACTACCGACATATCACTAATCAATGTTGAATGTGCCAGAGCTCTGCTTTGAATGTGTGAAGATTGTTGAACACTCATCATGGAAATGTTGTCACCTCAGATTGCATGCCAATGGGACAAATTGATACTACAAAAAAGCACACCATTATTTTCAATACTCACAAAAGGAATATACTTAGTACAATCCTATAGTTATAAGTCATGTATATATTGATTAAATGGTATGTCTTGGTTTAGGTAATGATAATGACAAATAATTATATAGGATAGAAGATCAGGAAGTTTGATGCCTTATAAAAGTATAACAATCAAATGCAAAAAGAGAAAAAATTATCATTCACTATGAAATTTAATGAAGTTTGCAAAAATATAAACTATGAATCTACAAATACCAGGATTAATAAGCTGACAAGATATCTTCAGAAACATCAAAATAAGAAATAAATAGTTATATCCCTTGAGAAGAGAATCTGAGGAGGGAGAAGTACGAAAATAAAGAGCCAAACAAATTGTGACTGTACTTATTTAAGTGAGTAGTAATTTAGACATTTTGAAATAAGAAATAGAAGTGATAGTTGATCGAAAGTTATGTGCTTGTGCTGATAGAGGAGAGATTTAAACTAAAAGAGAATAGAAGTCCACGTTGATTAAGAAGGGAAAAGAAAAGTCAAAACAAAAATAGAAAATGAAAAATGTATGGTGAATTTCTCACATGTACTTACAGTTGTGAGCCCAGGAAAATCAATGTCGGATGAATTGGTGTTCAACAGGATAATCACAAAAGATACACAATAAAAATAATTAAAGTGAAATTAAGAACCAAATTGTAGGAATGAAACAAGTTAGATTACAATAAATAACAAAATGAATAATAGTAAAATCCAGATCATGGAAGTAAAATGAGTGCAATTAATATTAAACAAGAAAAAGTAACAGAGTATCGTGTGAACATCAAAATTACATAGATATGGTTTGAATCAGACGCAATTGAGAGAAGGGAAAATGACAGTTGCTCATAACCTGCATATGAAATTGAAACACAACTAGTAACAGACCAATACGACAGAGAAAAAATAAATATTTTCTAAAGGCGACAAATGCTTTAAACTATTGTGAATATAATATAAAGTTGTGAAGAGGAAACCTACTGAAGTATGTGTTTGCTGAAGAAGTCAAATGGCTGGGCATGAAAATTCAAATTAAATCAAGTTAATCGAATGATATAGAAAAATAAAATTAGGGATTAAAATTTCAAAGTAATAAGCACAGTGTAGTTTAAAGTGTAGGTGGTCTAATTTAGTTAAAGTTCAATGTGGCTTAAACTAGTGCTGGTCAAGAAATTAAATGATGAATTATGATAATTCGTAGTTTGATGAACTAAGTTAATTCATTTGGGGAAACCAGCACTCTTTGATCAGAAGTTTATGCTGAGAGACCAAATTAAATTTTAAATTAGCAAGGTCTTTAGCGTTGAAGAACTAAATGAAAAGAAAATCATATAATCAAACCTTTAGTATGGAGAAATTGAAAGAAAAAAAAGTTGATTAACTGAACATTCGGTGTGGAGAAATTAAAAGACAAAAGTGATAAGATTGTAATAGATTCTTTAGGACAAAAATACTATAAAATGAAGAGATGATTTCTACGCTATAATTAGCCCATTAGTGTGGAGAAACTATAAGAAGAACATAAAAGTTTTAGACACGATATGATAGAAGAAGAATTCATATGTGAGCTCATGAAAAATGTAGTATCCATCAACAATAAATTTTAAATTGTATCCTGTCACAGTTGCCAAAGTAGACTTAATTTAAAATTTCTGTGGTGTGCCATAGTCTAAATAAAAGCGCACATATAGTGAAAGCAAGGTTATAGGAAATGAGTAGGGAAAACCAAATTTTTATGACACTAACTTTATTTTGCTGTGAGATGGATTTACCAAAAAGGGGAATCGAGAACTCATAATTTGCTTCACACACACTCCACTTCAATTAGGTTTAAACAAAATTATCATATTTTAAAATTTATCATTATAATCAAAGATTCAATATGCACAATCTTAGGGTGTGGAACACATGTAGGCTAGGAAACATAGATAAATAAAAGAATTTGAAGATTTAAATTGGGAAAGACAAACATTACACATATTACCAAATTTAAGATAGAGGTGCCAACTCTAACTGGAAGAGCATTGGAACCGCAAGTCCAACCATTTCTTGAAGATGAATTTCAGGAATCTAAATCGAAATAAAAAAGTTGATTCATTTTTGAATCTACTCAAGAAAAAAAAAATTATTTTGAGCAGTCGATATTAGAATCAAGAATGTCAAATGGTGCTAACAAAAGTCAGCAGTTAAGCATATGAAAAAAAAATGTTAACACTTGGATTGCTAGCCAACAGTAAATAGCTTTGTCTGTAATTCTAGCTCAAGAAAAGAAGAAAAGAAATGAATGAAAATAAGAAAATAAGAAGAAATGAATCCCAAACGCTACAATACATCTTCATGAATCTAATATATAAGCTAAATTTTGGTACCAAATTTACTTATCCTGATGTATTTTGGAAAAAGCATAAATGAAAACTAAATTTGGAGTTATTTCTACTTTCACTGAGGGAAAAAACATTATTTATCACCATCAACGAAATATTACACTGATTTTCATGAAAAATAGGTGGATTGTGTGTTTTGATGAGACCAATAATACATATAAATTTTCGCCTTTCGCATTAATGCATCAGCAATAATTTAAAATGTGTCACTGTGTACTTATGCGCTCTGTGTACCAGTTTAATCAACCTAGGCCTATAATTATGGAATATTACACTTTGTGGGGACCATGTCCTCCCTTCTTTCGGGGCTCGGCCCCAGTCGACAGACTGTGGACTTGGTCCATCACCAAGTCCGCGCAATGAAGTCTATGGACGTTAAAAACAAATACGCGTTTGTAAGCACATAGGCTAAAACGGACGATCAACAAAATTCGTTCTCCATTTAGCCTACATGCTACAAACGCAGCCTAGCGCGGACATGCGTATGAAAACGCAGGTGCCATTGTTGAGATGCTAGGCTAAACACAAAACACGCGCCTATCTTCCGATACTCGCGGATGACGTGCGTGTTTAGCCTAACATATACACCGGTGATGTCTTTCACTAGTTGCCGGTTTAGGATGTTTTAAAAGGTTGGCTGCCTTACCAAAATGGTAACATTCGAACACGCAGTTCCTCATCCATTTGCCTGTGGGTTTTAGAGGTGAATCCACACACTTATTTTAGTAGATATCTATATGCACATGTAGGGAATTATGTACGATTAACTTCTTAGATAGGCTGGATTCTGGTTTATACATTGATAAAAGAACTTTAACAATGAAGAGTGCAAAAAATTTTCAGACATTTTTCTCGAGGAAATATTATTATATCCTAGGTAGTGATCTGGTATAAATTATTTCAAAACTTGATTAGGAATAAAAATAATTTTAGTCCTTCCCAAAATTATTAATTGAAAACCTATCTTTGTATGTCAAGTGATCTTCATCAAATATATTATACTGAGTCTAAATTCGCCCAAATTTTAATAAATGTCAAAAAATTTTTTTTTCAAGTTTATTGCGTTTTAGACAGAAAATTATAAAATCTTCAGTTTGTATTTAATTGGTTCAATAAATTTTTCTTCTTCTACAAGGATTGACCAACGAGGTTCTCGAGGTTTAACTCCGCTCTACTCCATCTTCAAAGAATCTCTCACAGTCTCACACTCACTACTTACAACCACCTTAGAAAATTAGATAAAATAAAAAAATAAAACCGATAATCTGATTAATACCATTTTATTTATTATTTTACAATCGCAAATTTAGCGGATCATCTATGTTTGTGTTTGAGTAGTCGTATATTTCTGTTTCATCTTTATCTGATGGTGTCAAATTAGTGAAATCAAAATTCTCTATAAAATACATAGGCTGGACACCTCTTCTGTTCTTATATTTTTTAAATACAAATACGGAATTTTTTCTGCGTCCACCTGATATCTTATAAATATGAAAATTGCGATTTTTTCCAGTGGCAGGTGGTCCTCTACAGGGAGTCATTTTCTGTATCATACCATCAAATTTATTCATATAAGGAAAAGTGATAGAAGTTAATAAGAATTGCTTTCCATTAGAAAACATTTCACTCGGTTTGAATAAAAACTCATCGTTTATGACTAATTTTTCCGAAAAAATTGACCAGCAAATAGTGACCAAGCTTCCAATATCCAATTTAAAGAGCGGATCCCTAGAAAATAATCATAATATTATCGACAAATCGATTAAAATATTAGTAAATGGAAGAAGGTAGGTAGGCTTCGGCGATAATATGGAATCAACGGGCCTGTTATCATTTTTGATGAGAAGGATGAATTCCTAAAGAAAAAACTTATGTGGAATACCTTGTCGTGAGAGATATTCTCACCAGAAGGTAAATTCAACAGAATTTAAGCGTTTTCAGCCACTTCATACATAATAATGGGTAAGCCAAAACCAAGGCGAACACTGGCAATTTTAGAGCTGGTTTGGGCAGTTTATATACGGCTCATTCACACGCACACAAACAAACATACTTAAGAAAATACGTATGTTGGTGAAAGCGGCCAGGTTACATCATCCTCTATCGAGATAAGAGATAATTGGCTGGTTTGTGTATGGATCATGACATCATCCCATTGTGTCACAATTCGGTACTCGTACATTACCTGCAAGTGTTTGCAGGTAATTACGATCTAACGTAATTTGTGTATTTTAAATCACACGGACGAATATTTGCCTGCCCTTTGTGGCGGCAACTGTCGTTGAGGGGTCCAAGACCCTATACCTCATATGGGAGAGTCCTCACAGCTACTCTCCCCAGTTATTGCGTCGCAAAAATGATCAAAAATGCGCAAGGCCTGGGGGGACATGCGGGTTTTATTTCCGTCTTTAATCGGCCTCCCATTTTGCCAGGACACTGCCTACTGCAGCCCCGACACACTTGTAAGATTGCTTACGAGTGTCTGCTCGGGCCTGGTAGTTGGCCCAGCTTCCTTCTCCCCTACACATCGGTGGTCGGTTCTTCGGGTGATGGTGGAAGTGAGTGGGCAGCGAGAATTTGAACTGTGGTTGCCTCAGCATTGGGGAGTTTGAGTTCTCCGATGCCAAAATGACCATCTTCGCCTTCTCGTTCGCTGCTCTCTCTGCTGTAAAGAGGAATCCCATCGGATCCCTGGTTTTTGTTGGTTTCATCTCCGGGTTTGGGGGTTCCAGTGTTGGAATCAATTCTGGTGGTGACCAGGGAGGAGAGATGATCGGGGGTAGTGGAGATGGCATCTCCGCTAGGACATTCTCTATGGGAGGAACTGTGTCCTTAAGCAGCTCTTCTTCTATCTGTTCCAGCTCCATTTTCAGTTTGGGAATTTGCTGAGTTTTTGAAGGCTCAGCAGTTTTCCAAACAGTCTAGGAGGTGGTGGATTTGCGGAAAGAGGTTAGTAGCAACATCAAGATAAGGTTACAGGAAAGAGAGAGCCAAAAATATCGTTTAGAAAACACGTCCAAGTTATTAGAGAGTTCTAAAACGGGTGAATTTTCTACAGTTTTTGATTTACCATTACAGTTCCATTTTAGCTTTTTTGTATCATCTTATCAAGTCGTAGAAGGGATAGCGCTTAAAATTCTCAGCCATATGCAAGTTTTCTGGTTAAGTTTTGAATGGTTTAAGCAAAGTTATGCCTGAAATAAACTCAGAGAATATATTTTTCAAATTTTATTACAAAGGAATCTCCGCTTGTAACGTCACAACGTTGAGATTATCTTTGTGTTTGACAATAAACGCACATTGCGATGTTTATTTCCGTATCGTACAAGGATTTGTTTATTCCTGTCGTTTTCTTTTTGTTGGCATTCCCTGTTTGCTTATCCCCGGAGTTTCTTTTGTCACGTGGAATTCCAATTTTCATCGCTTATTTTTGAGCGAGTTTATTTCTACATACCAGATATTAATTTTTTGGGAGTAAATTTTGTTTTGCTTTGCGTTAACATCTCAGAATTGCGATAAGGATGGGAAACTTTGCGTTTTTTACTGCCTAAGGGCCTGCCTCTTTTTCGTGGGCATATGGGGGCTTCCGGATCGAATTTTTTAGTGGTAACATCGTTTGAAAATTTCACAGACTTTTTTATTTTTGTTTTTCGTGTTTCTAACGGTTGTGAATTAGTTGTTTGACATTTTTTGACAGATTCTTATGTGTTTGTCTGTGAACCTGTCTGGATATTTTCTGCGTTATTCCTTTGTAACCTCTTTATTCTTTTATCATCGCTTACCATGTATGCAGGCTTCAATCTATCAATTGAAATTGTTCGAGGTTTGCCTGCAATGAGTATCACAAAGTTCTTTTCATCTTGTGATACTACTTTGTAAGGACCAGCGTATGGTTTCTCTAGCACAGATCTTATTTTCTCAGCTCTAACAAAAACATTTGAAGTATTGGCCAAGTGTTTTGAGATGTAAATCTTTGGCAGGCCATGACAAGCTGCCTGTTTCAGAAAATTATTGGCGTCATTTTGTATATTTTGCACCATGATTTCGGGGCTAACTTCCTTTGATTCTGTGAAGAAGTCGATTGGGAGGTGTAGCTCTTTTCCAAACGCTAATTGCGCTGCAAAATGACCTGTATCCGTTTGTAGGGCAGATCAAAGGCCTAAGAGGATGTTAGGAAGTATTTCTACCCATCTCTTTATATCATGTGACATGATAGAGGCTTTAAGTGCTCTATGCCATCTCTCAATTTTGCCATTGGCTTGAGGATGGTAAGCTGTGGTGTGACTGTGTTGAACATCAAGCTTATTGGATAACTCTTGAAAGAGCAAGCTCTCAAATTGGCGACCTTAGTCCATAAATATGGTTTCAGGTGTGCCATACCTTGCAATCCAGGTCTCATATAACCTGGCAGCTACAGTTGGAGCTGTCATCTCATATAGAGGAATTGCTCCTGGCCATCGTGTTGCCCTGTCTATTATCATTAACAGGTATCTGTGTCCTTGAGATGGTGGCAATGGGCCTACCAAGTCCATATGTACAGTTTTAAACCGCTCTGTTTGTTTGAAGGATATGAGGGGCGAACAAGTGTGTCTTCCTACTTTGGTTTCTTGACAGTTCAGGCAAATGCAAGCCCATTTGTTGCAGTCAGACTTCATTCGTGGCCACACAAACCTTGCCAAAATTAAATTAGCACTACATTTTGGACAAGCATGTGACAGGTTATGTACACTGTTGAAAGCCAATTTACGATATTTTACTGGTAGAAATGGCCTATTCTTACCTGTACTGATGTCACATGTTAATAAAACATCAGTACTGGGAATTTTTCGCTGTCTCAATTTGAGAGTAGTATCATCGTTCGATAACAACTCTTGCAATTCTGCATCCTTAAGCTGTACTTTAGCTATTTCAGCATAAGGCAATTGGACAAGAGCCATGGTAGCTTTGATTCTACTCAAGGCATCAGCTGGAGTGTTAAGTTCTCCACTTATATACTGAATGTCCATAGTCAATTGACTAATATAGTCTAATTATAGTGCTCTTCTCGGCGATGCCAGTTCTGCTTTTTGTGTGAAGGCATATGTTAGGGGTTTATGGTCAGTATACACGGAATAACATCTACCCTCTAATTGGGGCCTGAAATGCTTCAACGCAGCAAAAATTCCAAGCAATTCCCTATCATACATGCTATAGTTCTTTTCTGTTTTTGAGAGCTACTTGGAGAAGAAAGCTAGCGCTAACTTCTTGTTGTCTTTATCCACTTGGTACAGAGTTGCACCAATATCAAAATCTGATTTATCGGTACTCACACATAACAGCAGACTTTTTTCTGGCTGAGCCGATAGAGTTGCATTTTCCAGTGTATCTTTAATTTTCTCAAAGGCCTGTTTGGCTGCTTCGTTCCAGTCAAGTGGAGATTTATCTTTCTTTTTACTCGTTTTATTTAGTGCAAACAGCTTACTTTGTTCAGCTGCTGCATTCTTCATGCAACGTCTATAGAAATTCACCATCCCCAAGAAACGCCTGATTTCAGTGATATTTGAGGGTTTTGGGAAATTCAATACTGGCTCTACTTTGGTCTTCAGGGGGAAATGCCTTCTGTTGAGAAGGTATTCGAATAGTCCAAAGGTGGTTTATAACAGCTGTCTTTGGAATGTCCTGTTCAGCCATTGGAATTTGGTGGAATGCCCAGTTGATATTAATTTTTGTGAACATCGTTTTACCCTTCATATTCGCATTGAAGTCTATTATATTTGGGACTAGGTAGTGATCAGGAACTGTTTTGGCATTTAAGGCCCTGTAGTCTCCAACAATTCGCCACACTCCAATTGCTTATTTTTTCATGTGGATAGGGGAGCTCCATGAGCTTTTTTAGGGGCGACATATACCCTCCTTGATGATGAGAAGGAAGTACTCCCACGTGACTTTGTCTTTGTCAGGCAGTAACCTTCCTGCTCCAGCATGGTGGTCCTTTAGTCTCTATATAATGAACAGTGTCATGTTTATAGGTAGGATGCTTGTGGATTGACGGTTGAGTGACTCCAGGATTGTCAGACAGGATCCATACGATTTGTCCGTCGACTTTGGTACAGCTGGATATATTTGTGTCCAGTCTGTAAGCTAGCATTTTACCATCCACACAATATTTAGATTCACTATCGATCAATTTGCTGTTTTTGAGGTCAATGATCAGGCCAAAATGTGCAAGAAAATCTGCACCCAGTATTGGGTTTGGAACATTAGCAACCGTGAATGACCACGTCATGATTTTCTTGAGTCCGATGTCAACTTTGCTAGTTTCAAGTCTGTAAGCTGGAAGGTTTTGACCATTCACAGTACAGACATAGTATTTTGGAGGGAGTACTTTTTGATTTTTGCTGTCTTGCAATATGCTCAGGTCTGCACCCGAGTCAATTAAGTACCTTTTCCTGTTTGTCCTGTCCTTAATGGACAGGTGGCATGAGTATTTTTCCGAGGGGTCTTTGGCTACATAGATGGCCCCTTGTTTTAGATTGACGCCTCCTTTGTATAGAATTTACCCAACCATTTGCATCGGTAGTTACATTTGGTGGCCTCTGTGCCAAACTGGTTGTGAAAGAAACAACTCTTATCATCCCAATTTCAAGACTGGTTTTTGGGAGATGATGTTTGTTGGGGAGTTGAACGCTAACCCCTATTGTTGGAACTGGATCTGAAGTCTCTGGACCAGGACTGTCATCCTTTGCTATTGCTGGGACTGTTGTTGTTGTTTCTACTTTTCAATCGTTGTTGCCAGCTACTATTGGTTTTGCTCGAGCTTTGGCTTTTGTTCCTTTTTACTTCATCAGTCAACTGAGCTATTTGAGCTCGAAGTTTAGCAATTTCTCCAGTCTCTACAGATACTGCACTTACCAAAAGCTTTGACCTGGTATATTCCAGTGCATTGTCTGCTGCTTTTGCAAGGAAGTCTACGTCTTCAGATGTGTTTATTACAGTCGAACCCACAGTGGCTAGGCACTGCACAACACTTTGGGGTAGTTGCTTGCAGAATTGATTGCCTATGACTGAAGGAGCTATGATATTATCCACCTTCTGTCGTAACTTCCCCATGATGATTGAGGGTTTATCATCCCCCATCTTCATACCACCCTTCACATCATTAATAATTTGGTTTTTAGTTTTTCCAAATACGTTCTTAATCTTCTTGACAAATCAGGAATATTTGTCCTCTTCTTTCGAAGGGCATTCCATGATGTCTGGAATGTGGCCGATTTTCTGTGGGGGCATGCCTCCACAGATGTGGAGATACCGCTAGTTTGACTGTATGTTCTCAGTCTTGAACCTGCCTTCCAAGAATGTCAACCATAGATCTACCTCATTGGGCAGAAATTGTGGGATCTCTATCCTTCGTCTGTAGAAGTTGGGGTTTTGCCCTGGCTGTAAGTGCAAAAGCTGCATAATTTGCGCAAGACTTTGTGTATCAGCTGTAGCTGACTACTACCTCCCTTCGATGGTTGTGGGTTATCATTTCCTGTTGGTGGTGTGACCATTGCTATGTCTTTCCAATGACAAGCATATTTCACAGTACTATTTCCTTCGCTGCTGGTTGAAAACACTGGCTCCTGTGTTTGTAGGACAGGTGTTATCAAGTCAGAACTTTGGCTTAAAGTTTAACCACTTCCAAACGTTTTAACTGCTAGTTCTTCTTTATTTATTGCTGTTCCCAGTCATGCTAGTTCTGGGTGTTGGGGGTCTTTTTCCAAATTGGATGGATTTTCTGAGTGTCGAGTCAAAGTTGGGGGGTTGGGGGATCAGTCCAACCTTCTTCCTCCAGGTCTACTGTCTGGTTTCTCTTTGTTTCTATATTTTAAAGAGAGGGGTATAAATTCCCACTTCAGCAGATTCTACTTCAACAATCAAAGGTTTCTTAGTCTGCAAAAATTTTTTTTTTATTTGCCAAGCAAGCGAGTTTTTTGCCAGCGCACCACGCTGAATTTTAGTAGAGCGCACCGCGCCTCAAGATACTGCACGACGTAGCCAAAAATCACGTCGGTGTCACCACTGTGGAATACCTTGTGAGATATATTCTCACCAGAAGGTAAATTCAACAGAATTTAAGCGTTTTCAGCCACTTCATACATAAGTATGGGTAAGCCAAAACCAAGGCGAACACTGGCAATTTTAGAGCTGGTTCGGGCAGTTTATATATGGCTCATTCACAGCATCATCCCATTGTGTCATGATTCGGTACTCGTACATTACCTGCATGTATTTGCAGGTAATTATGATCAAATGTAATTTGTGTATTTTACGTCACACGGACAAATATTTGCCTGCTCTTTGGGGAGGCTACTGTTGTTGAGGGCTCTGAGCCCCTATACCTCATATGGGAGAGTCCCCACAACTGAAATACTAGTGAAACTATAGAACTGATTTTCAATACCCATTGGATATGCACTACATGAAAAATTAAACACAAGATTGGAAACATCATTGAATTTAAATTTTTGAGAAAATTTATGTAAAAATCATTGAAAATCATTACTTCACTAAAACATAGCAGGTGTAGGCTTCTTCTAAGTCATACTCCTTTTAAATCAATCCTGCCTCTTACAGTAATTATGATGTCTGAACAGCTAAATTTTTGCTATCCTAGCATGGGATGAAAAATAAATTATACTTTCGATATTAAAAATTGCATTTATATTTATACTTCAATCCTCTGGAACACAACATGACTTATTTCTCATATTGATTGAATGAATGATCAAGGGTGAAAAATGTGAGGTTAACTTTACTGTGATGCTTATGATATCATGTTGCTGTATATAATTTTTTAAATTTAATTTGAAAGTAATTTAGATACCTATTTTTGGAAGGTATTTGCTAAGCTCTTTGTCCACATACCTACTTTCGATGTGTGATAGAAATATAACTCAAAAACAGTGACTTTTTGTCTGAAAAAATATATACTTATGACAATAACATGATTGTGTCATTATTATAATTTTATGGTAAGAGAAGTACTTAATCAAGCACATAGTGAAATGGTGAAATCTTAATGTAATTATTGAAAAATGGTTTACCTGATTGACTAAAAACCAACATATTATGATTAATGCAATAAGTTATATATTCATAACAAACATAGCTTAATTTGTTTTTTACAGATGTCCATTGTTCTTATAAACATTATGTCTTTTCAATGTCCCCATCATTATTAAGTGTTAATGATACTATTTACTGATATAATAATGCTGCAACAGTAGAAATTATTTCATTTACTTAAACAATAGAGTAGATGCACCTGTTTGCAACAGTTTAAGGAAAACGTTGAGTTTGAAGTGGCATAATTTAGTGTAGAATGAAGGTATTTATTATATGAATGCTTCATTATATGAATCATGGTCTCCAGATTAATATTTCTTTTTAAACTTTTTATTTTATATTTATGAATATTACTTTTTCATCACTTATACAGGAAAATCCTATTTACTTCAGTTTGCAACACACAAATAATATAGGGACAAAATAGGAATAGGAATATGTATTTTATTCCATAAACTGGTAACATCAATCAAAAATTTCAATATTCCCCTTCCATAAGACTGAGACTTGACAAAGCTGATATTGTATGAAAATAAAGCTGATGAAGTACTGGAACATTAGAGTTAAATAGTTGGTGCATAAGGGTAGCAAACTTGGGCAAATGGCATTCTTGTATGAGAGACATGAAACAAAAATTATTTGAATAATGTATCTGAATTCAGAGATATGGGGATTCATGTTATTACACCCAAATGATTAGAATAATTTAAATTTTCTCATTCAAACTGAAACAAAATGCATGTTGTAAACTGATGTCATGTTTTTTCCTCCACTAATCCAGTTTGCAAAAATCTGTTTTAAATGGAAAATGCTGACTTTCAATTAACCATTTTTCAACAGGTGCATAGTACTAATAATTTTGGTTAAATTAATAAATGACACGGATTTTTATCAATGTTGAAGTGTCTCAATTATTTCTATTTAACTAAGCCTTTTTCATCACCTATTGTGAAGATTTCTTTTAAGAAAAAAACTTTTTGCATTTCTCACAACAGTTGAAATTTTCTTTGATTTATGGTTCTATGTCACAAATGGAGTATTGAAAATAGATGGGAATCGAAGAATATGCTTTAATGTTTGTGATAAAAGTACTTCCAGCTAATAAATCTACTCATTCTTCTTACTTCTAAGCCTTAAACTTCAAATAGTTTTAAACTGATACAGTTTTGCAAACTGTTGCATCTACCCTATGTGTCATTTCTATGATTTTTCTTAGCAGGTTAGAATAGGCTCATTGACCTCTCTAATGTATTTGCCATTTTTCAAAACAGGTGGTGCCAACTTTTGTGTCATAAAGGAGAGTCACAGATGACATGTATTTGATGTAAGAATGACTTACATGGGATAGATAAATGCGAAATTTTGTGAAATATGGTAGACAATTGAAATATGTGATTCCAGCTTCAAACTAAGATTTCATTTCATGTAGCATCATTTGGTATATTTTGACAAATCATAATTATGTTTTCTAAGTGAATTTTTCATACTGTATCATACAGTATTTTCACTTTCTTGAATCATGTGTGCAATATAGTTATTTATGGCTCATAATATGTTATATGACCTATTAGTGTTCTTGAGATACATATTTATCTAAAGTTTATGTAACTGAATTACCATAATGTTCCATGAGTTATAAGTGTCTCAAAAGAAACATGAAATAATTATTCCCTAATTCAAAACATTAATAACATTTCAGTCATACTTATTTATAATTTATAGTTGTGAAAAAAACTCGGACATATGCCCTAAGATTCACAGAAATGATTTAGGTATTTTCACATGTCACAAATAATGTGAAATTTTTTCTTGCTAGGCTGAAGTTATACAGACTAAAAATGAAGTACATTTGATCAGTATAAAACTAAATAAGGCAGAGAGGATAGGCGATAGAAGATTTTTGATTTCAGATGTGAAAGACAAAAAACCCAATCAGTGAAGAAAACACGTGGATGATAGAAAAGATTTAAATATCAAATATATTATTAGCATCCTTATGTACTGATGAAAATGGTTATTAATTTTTATGTATTTTTAAAAACACTCAAATAATTCTATAAATTAAAATTTAATATACAGGGTAGTTTTGACATTCTTTAAGAAGATATATTTTCTTTTTCTACTAAGTATGTTTTCTAAAATATAATTTCTAACGAATCCTTTAATGTCATACTTGATGAAATTAAACACCTGCCCATTTTGAACTTTCAGAAAAATTATAAAGTGGCTACCACTAAGATATTGCAAACCCAGTTAAATCACAAAATGACATTTTATTTCAATTTTTTCATGATATTTCATTTCGTCTGTTTCAAGACAAAATTTAAGGATTAGGCATGCCATTCAAGAACTGAATTAAGTGAAAAATCAGAGTATTAAATCATGTTCCATTTCACTCTACTTTTTTAAGTTTGGGTTGTTAAAAACTTAGGTCTGCTCATCCATAATTGAGTATTATCACACCCAAGAGGAAAATACATCTGATGATCAGAAAATCATTTTTTTACTGTCTTGCTTGCATTTTCCATTTGGTGGCTTAATGTAGTAAATAACAGTTGATTTAAAAAAATATAAAAAACTAATTCAGAAAATGCTCTAAATTTAGGACACTTCCTCAACATGCCATAATTATATGGTTCAAACTACAACTGAAACAATTTGTAATCTGTTCAATTCTGGGAAGGATGTCAAAATCATCACAATGTATGTTTGGTTAACAATAAGTGTTCATTAAGATAAATTTTTTGAATATTAAACTGTAGGATTCACGTCATACATTTTCAAAAATTAAAAATTCTTTAAAATTAATGAAAACAATAAAAAAAATAAAATTATTCTGAAATCTAATAAAGCAATTTTTAACTATCAATTTTCATAAATTTTTTCATCAATCATTTCATATGAATTCTTACATTATTTTTTCTAGAAAATTCAATGTTGTTTTCAAATTGTGGGTACTCACTTGTACAAGGTATTGGGGGTCGGACCCCTAAAAATAATCGCCATTGCAAGGCAGGCCAATATTCGTCTTTATGATGTTAAACAAATAATGCACAATGTACATTCAATCGTGATTACTTGCAAATATATGCAAGTAATGTACAAGTATTGAACTGTGACTAATCTCAATAATACGATGATGTCACAATGCCATACATGAACTGGCCCATCATTTCTTATCACCATCAGAAATGACGCAACTGGGCCATTTACACAAACATACATAATTATTATGTATGTGTGTCAATGTGCATGTAATTAAGCCCATATATTAACCGTCCAAACCGGCTCTAAACTTGCCAGTGTTTGCCCAGTGTTTGGCTTACCTATATGTTTAAGTTGAAGTGGCTGAACACGCAACATCTGTAGATTACCTTCTGGTGAGAATATCTTTTCACAACAAGGTATTCCACACAAATAAACGCCCAAATTATAAGGTATTAAGTATGTCTATTAAATTATTAAAATCAAAAATGAATAAGGGATGATGATTCTGTAGAATAATAATTGAATTCACTAAATACGTTCATTGATTGAATAGCAGTATGAAAACAGACATGAAGCAAACACATTTTTTTTCATGTATTGTGTTATCAGGGTAGATCCTAAGAAACTGTTTGCTACTAACTCCTATAGTATTATTCCCTACTTATTTTTTAAGAAATGTTTTTATACTAACAAGAGGCTTAGGTGACTCATCTCATCTGAATTTATGGATGTTATGTAATTTATATGAAGAATAGGTATCTTCCTCTTTATTTAATTTATGCAAATTTATTGTAATTGTGTTGTGTGATTTTATTCTTTATTCCCAGCAGGATTTATAGTAAACAGAAGAAATTCCTTGGTACATTTGGTCTTTTCCTTTGTGTGTTTGTCTGATTGTATATGGATTACACTGGACATTGTCAACTCTTTCGTTGGGGTCCGAATTTTGCAGGAGATACTTTTCCCTATTTTGATTGTAATGATGAAAAAGTACGTTGTTTTTGAGGAGTTAGGAGTAAGGTTGTGACATCCAAAAACATTGTACATCCCAAGTATAGGGGTTTGATATCATGATTTGAAGTATATCAGCGAGTCTTAAGAAATCACAGAGTTGAGACCACAAGTCAGCTCAAAACAGTTAGGCCACCAACCTACCAGTGAAAGCTCCCAAGGCCTAGGTGGTATGTTGGGCAATTTCGAGTAGACGAGAGAAATAAGTAGGCCGACCCATTAGTACAATTCATATTTTATCACAGTAAAAGTTACTTATGGTCAAATACAAAAAATATCTGGTTGTACAGTTGTTAAAGATCACATTTCCTCATGGTTTCTCGATGTCCGGTGAACCAACAGATTCTAACTAAATATATTCGTTGTTGAAATTGAAAACGGTTTGAAAACATACTGGTAACAGTTCTGCTAACAGCGTTCACATTTCGAATAGTTTTGGTAAAAACACCTTGAAAAATGATGACTTGATGTCGAAACAAAAGCTGTAGTATGTTGTGAATATTGTTAAGTATTCACGACAAATGGAATTAATCAATGTATAAAACGAGACTGACTGTTCACAGTTGAACCAAAATTGTGAACAGTCGAGAGAGATGAAGTGTTGGTTCACAGATGATCGAATTCTAAGATATACGTCACCACAAAAGTATATAATAGTAATCGATTAGCGTGTGGAATTTGCTCGTAGAGAAGATATTTTGATATTGAACTCAATGTATTTGTCTGTGACTTACTGTTAATACAATGTTAAAATATGTGAGCTGTTCCCTACATTAAAATATATATAGTAATTGATATTCGGTGGTGATGTGAAGGGAAGGCCATGGGTTTTCAGATGTCACAAAGTTAAGAATGAAAGTTCACTATTGTTAAAAAGACAGTATTAAAATATCAGGTAAGAAACCCAAGTTTGGGAATGTGGGACCACATTCCTGTCTTATCTGGACAGTAAATTTATTTTTAATTTTAAATAAATTTGTTAAAAAGAAAGATGGTGATAGTAAGAAAGTGGACAGGGTACTTGTTAATAACTTTGAAATGTTGGTACCCCCTTGCATACCACAGTACCCTCACCAGTTATCACTACATTGACATTTAATCAAGCATACCATATTTTAATTTACATTATATCATCTTGATTGGTTCTTTTGTAAAAATCATTTTATGTTACTAATTGCATAAATGTAACATACATGTGCCTACTGCCTTTGTGAGATAAATTATTTTTATGAAGTGACATGCGATGGAGTTGGTTAGGTACTTATAGTTACGAATAAATTATTGAATTTTATCAGAAATTTTCTTAATAAATTAAAAGTTTGAAAATCAGAAACTATTCACAAACAAAGGCACAGACTTTTCAGGCTTCTACAAGTGATAATGGTCTCCTACATAGGGTCTTTGTAACTTTTATCTCATTCTTACTATGAATTTATGAAACTAGTTTTGATTACATTTCAGAATATAGTCTAATGTAAACTTGGCTCCGGGTTGAAATTTTCCAGAAAATGTGGCAAACACGCTTTATTTACATTATTGAAAAATTTTAACAAAATTCAATATTTGGGCCTCACTTCTCCTTTTTCCAAAGATTTATAAGAACGTGTTTTTTAAGGAAAAATTGTAAAACTTTTCTTTTTTTGTTAAAAAAAACGAATTCCATACACGAAAATAATGAGGCCACCACTCACAAAACGGAATTTTAGGTATTTTACTGTTTTCTCAGAAACCATTTTTGCTATCTTTGATTCAGTTGTTTGAGTAAATTTGATGCAAAATTCTTTCTCTTTTTTCCTTTGAAACCGAATATGTACTACATAGAAATAAAATTCAGCGTAAAAACTTTCCTTCAATTTTAAAATTAAAAAAAAATCAAAGCAATTTGGCGGTATGCCAATTGGATGCTACTCATTTAATACTTTGTACTAATGGGTTAAGGAATAATTTTGTCCATTTACCCCCTAATTATGATTTTGAAACAATTGGAGCTAAGTTAAATGGGTGCACTTGTGTGTATGCACCTACCTACATAGAAATTTCTATAGTTTCAAAGTACTGGCATCTATTTTCTCATACTCCCAGAAAAATCCAACAATAATTACAAAATTTATGGGCCAAACTAGAAATAATTTTACTCCTACTATGCAATATGTAGTGTGGACCTACATATAAAGATCTTTTGAAACTATATATTAATGAATGGGAAAATAATATTATTTTTTTTGTTAGTCATTATTGTTGACCTAAAATGAGATGTTGTGGATATTACAATTATAATGTTAAACTATCCCACCTATTCCTCCACAATTCTAAATCTACTTTTGAGATTATCAAAAATTATAAAATAACTCACTCAAAGGAATCATGATTTGGAATCATTTCGTGGACATATATTTCTTCAACCAGTTTCGAATCATAGTTTATCGTTACAACTTCATTCAAATAGGTATCCCAAAGAAGTCTATCAGATTTAATTACTAGTTTGGGAATGTTTTCAACATCCCCTGAAAACTGAATTCTGTCGTGAACCACAGTAATTACTTTTCCATTGCGTTCTCTTTCCACTCTAAAAATATATATAATATCCCAATTCATCGCAGGTGATACAAAAAATTTTTCGTAGTAATCATCCACATTCCAATGAGTTCTAATTGGTCTATGATGTCCAAAACATGGCGACATAATGAGAGAGATCTGGTTTGCGTTTACGTCTCCAGTGGATTTTGTATTCGAGTCAATAAAGGTAACTTTTTTATATCGGTATAAGTTCCATTTAATTTCATAGTGAGCTAGTTCATTTAGATGAATCTTCCACTCATATTTATAGGAATCATTTTGAAATATCTGTTTGCAGAGAAAAGCCAACTGCTCATGTGAAAGCCTCCGCAGAGTTCTAGAATATAATATAAAAAAACCTATAGGTATCATAAGAATATCAATATAATCGAAGTATAAGTGAAAAATGTATTTGTAAATCACAGTTTTGATGTAGGATCACGTTATAACCAATCTGCAAATGAGGTTACTTCAGATTAGCAGACAGACACAGGAGAAAAGAATAAAAAAATTATTTCAAAATATCCTCAGAAACTTTTAGATTATTATGCCATAGTTTTGATATTTAAATCAGTTTTGAGAAAAAATGATTTTGCAGTTGCCTGTGATATTATGTTATTGAGAAAGCACAGCTTAAGTTAAAACAAAATTAATCCATTTATGTGTGCACATGTATATTTTTATATGTATTACACACACACATAAATATAAATATATATATATACTGAAATATGTATATGTCACAGTCAATTTCCAAAATCAGCCTTTATCAAAAATTCCGAGGTACTTACTATTTTTCTGTCAAATCCTATAATGAATCCGCATTATAGCTTTTGAAAGAATGAAATTAGGCATTATAATTATATAATACACATACCTCTCCGGCATTTTCTATAATTTCATTACAAAATTTGACTAATCTTCATCAATATTATTCATTAGTCAAAATCAATAAACCATCAAATACTCATAGTTAAATTAATTCAAACGTACGTCTTATTGTCACTTCAATTTAAAACCCTCATAAGTCAAAAAATTCATATTATACAGAAACAACAAAAAACTGATTAAAAAAATCATAAAAATTTTTCCAAGGTAATAATTAACGCCATTATATTGTAGAAGAGAGATCATGAAATGAAAAATGTACCTACCCTTACCTATGGGGTATGAATACCATATCCTAATTAAAAAAGGTTTATTTTTTCTTTCAATTTTCGTAGGTACCTAACAGTTGGTCAATTTTTATAACAGCTAGGGCTGTTGGTGTGTCGTACCACAACACTCCCCTCTTACAATGCCACCACTCATCTTCAAATCTATGACAAATTTTCTTGTTTTTTTGAGATTATCCAAGTTATTCCTGCATGGACTAGTGAAAAGGAAATTTCTAACCAGTCTGTATACAAACTGCAAATCAACGAGCGCTGCTGGAAGAAAAATATCGTACGTTCTATTATCAAAATATTTTTAAGAGATATGATCTAGTTGCATTGAAAAAGAAAGTAGATGAATTAAGTATGTATATTCCATAAGACCCGAATGCAAGAATGATACCTAAGTAATTCTTACATTTTTTCCATTATCAAATTTATTATATTTATACATTAACATAATTTAAATAGATGTGACTTTGTTAAAATAAGTAATTCTTAAGACACTGTTCATACTGAAGTATCATTCTCGCATTCAGGTTGGCTGCTCTCCAAAAATGCAAATGCATCAAACTAAAATTTAAAAAATAAAAATAAATAAATAAACCAAATGCGCCAATAAAAGAAACAGAAAGCACTAAGATTTTTAATTTTAAAGCTGTGTTAACGCAAAACCAAAATTTTTAAAAACTGATAGATAGCAATTTCAAACTAATCCCTAGAGTCATGATAAAGCCTGATTCTTTAAATTTGATCTATACATAAAAAATTATTTTTTCAGGATTTGAATTATCTTCTGACTAGTGTTAATTATTTAGAAATATTGATTCTTTAGCTCCGATTCTGTACCTACTTTGGTTGGCGAGGGGCTAGGATTTGTTTTTTTGGAGAAAAAGTGAGCGATCGTTGTTTATGTTTTTTGAGAAGCTGAGTTTAAATTTAGGCTAATGCCGATTTTTGGATTGAAACATTCAGCCCTTTTTACCCAAAAATGATTAGTTAGGCAAATTTTTTATATTTTTTTCGTGTGATAGCCTACTTATCAACAAATATTTTTCGCCCAAAAACTGATAAATATACGAGAGTATATTTGCGCTTTTGGTAACATCCTTCATAATTTTATTCACCCTTTTTTAGGGTTTTCATTTTTTTTTAAATGTCATTTCCACTTTTGGCTGGCAACATTCAAGCCTGAATCTATACACTAGATTTTCACCCAAAATTTAAAATTGTTGATGCAAATTTTATTATAATTTTTATAGACAACTACTTATTAAATGAGTTTATTTTAGGCGAAAACGACAATAGCACTAAGACCAAAAAGAATTTGAGTACATTTCTGACCGAAATAAATCAGACATAATTTTAGGTATACAAAATTGAAACATCGAGTGTTTTTGTCAATGATTTCTCTTCGGATTCAAAATTTTTGAATTTTCCTGATCATTGATTTTGATGCGGACGTGTTATTATATCAGTGAGATTCATATACCTCACATGAATCGTTTGCTAATGGTTCATAAAGCAATTTAACTGATGACAGTTTACGATGTTTTGCGGCAATTGATAAGTAATGACGTGCAATATGGGAATTTAAAGTTCATAAATCATCGTTTTTATATTTTTCAATATTTTTCGCCTTACTTACATTGATAAAACAGCTTCACTTGCGCCACTTGATAAGTAGACTCATAGTCGAAGTAAACAAAAATTTTAGTAGCTAGGTTGGTGTTTGAGTTTTTAAGAATGTACTGAATGACAAAATTATTTAAAATTTATCCAATTTTTCGGGATGTTTCAAAAATTACAAAAAGTTTTTGATGTGAAGTTCTTCTTAAAATCTATAACAGGCAAGCAGATGGATAACATGACATTTTTTTTTGATTAAAGATGGAAAATTGATGAGAATAATTGAATGAAGTAATTATATATGTAAACTGAACCTCAAATTGAGAATATTTTGTAATCTTTGGAATAACCAAAAAAACTGAACCAATAATCGAGAATTTTTAATCTTTCATTTTTACAAGTTCACGTCATGTTGACGATGTGTTTGAATATTAGTTTTGGAAGAACTTTTGTTTACCCTACATTGAGAATACTTGTTGAGTTGTTATTAAATAATATTATTTGAGTTAAATTGCGAGTGGATTGAATTGAAACATTTTTTTTTTGTTGTCCGCAGAAATTTTATGAAAATTTACGTAGGTATAGATAATGAAGCAACACTAAGCTTCCAACGGACAGATATTTCGAGTATTTGGCAAAATGATTGGAATAAAAATATAAGAGAGTATGTTACTTTGAATCTGCTGCTCCCACATTGACCACCTCAGATAAGAAAGCTTCTTCCAACTCCGCCTGATTTAGAGAAGCTTGCCCAGTTCTGATGTAAGTTGACAGGAAAATCAGACAAATGAGAAACATATTTTTGTCGTGCTTGCAGATGATATTCAGTTTTCCTTTCGATAAACAAATGGAAATTGTCAATTATCTATCATAAGTATATCATTTATAAGGTATGGTTTCATAAAAATTATTGAGGTCACACAACTAACAAATAGTAAGGATGACTTACAATATGTTTTTTAATAATAATTCAAGCGCCAAAGCTGACCCGCGTTTAGGTATATCTATTTCCATTTTCATACTATTTTCTCTCTTTATTTGGACTATAACTACTCCTACCTATCTGCTTCTTCTGTCTCTCAAAGCCCAAGACAAGCTGATGCTGTAGTAGTTGCTGTTTTTTCTACATTACGCCGCATCGAATTTTTGATCTCCATTTTTTGATGGAATGCCAAAGATACATTGGTACAAACTTGGGTTTCTGTTTTGCATCTATCTTTATGGAGTAAATGAAATAAAGGTAAAATTTAGATATAACAATTCCCTTCCCCAAAGTTGAGATTTTGGATCGGCTACCACATATTATGTAATATGTAGGATTTTAGTATAGGTACATTGTGTAATGCTAAAATCATGGTATTTTTTCTATAGTTGTCACACTGTTTGGTAGAAAAGAATAACCTAAATGTTTATTCTCTCAATAAAATCAAAGTTTAAACCAAGTTTCAGTGGGTTTCACTTAATCCGTACCAGAACCACAGTTCATTTAAACCAAAATTTCTGAGAACAGTTGAAATTTACCTTTTCCTATACATTTTTGTACCATTATTCCAGACACATTTCTCTCTAATATGAACAAAAAATTTCTTAAAGTTTCCTTTTGCATAGTAAAATTTGTTTCTGAATTAATTTGTTCAATTGAGGAAATGTTATCAATTCGATCTACCTAGGTATATATATATTATGTTTGTTCCAGCAAAATTTCTCAACCTGGGCACCGATTTTAATGAACTTTTTTTTTAAATAATAAATGATAATCCCATGATGATTCCATTATATTTTTTTTAGAATTGATGAGGTAGTTCTAGATTTATCTTTAAATAAATAAACTGTTACTTTTAAAGTACCTAATATTAACATTAACGCTGAAAACGAGAATTAATTGAAAAAATTTTTTTCAAAAATAATAAAGAGATAACACACTACCGAATAAAAATAATTTTTTAATTTAAAAAAAATAGGTTCTATATCCTTAACTTGAAAGGTTTCTCAGTATAAAAGTATTGGTGTACCTAACATTCCAGTAATACAATATTATTTATTTCTCTCAAAGAAATTTTTTATTTTCATTATTTTGGTTCTGATTGAAAATGCCCTTCTCATACCTTATGCAAACTACCAAAACTTTTCGTTTCAGTTATTGAAACAGTTCATGCAAAATTTCGAAGATTTATTATAAAAACACTTGTTTGTCATGTTGTAAGTCAAAAAAAAAAGAGCCAAGAAATTTCGTAATAATCAATTTAAATTTCAAGAAAATATCATATTATTTTATAACATGGCATACAGTACTGGCATAGTTTTGAAGATAGAAGAATTTAGTCGATACACGAATAAAGTCACAAATTTCCAACCACTATAGCCCTGGTTTACAGGATTCAGAGAAAGAAACTGCGTCTAATTTTTTTCGACTAAATCACCTCAAAAATAGACTTTCACATCAGAAATCATGAAACTGTTTATGCGGTACTTTCTCAGCCATAAAATAATATATAGTAGTTGAAAAATTTTTTCCATTACCTGCAATATCTCAATCATCTAAAAAAAACTTAATTAGCTTCGTTAAAAATGGAAAAAAGTATAGAACTATAGTTCTCGGTGGAAACTATGAACTGTCCAATTTTCCAGGTTCGAACTCCAAAAATGCTCTTTTTTCTCAAGAAGTGCAGAATTTCTGAATCCGACTTTTCGAATAGGATCTGATAAAAACTTATTTTTCAAAAGTCATCACATACATTTCTTATTAAAACAATTATTTTAACTGTTCTTTTTGAGAAGTCAGTTTTGAATTTTTCCACCGACACAGAATTGACACAGACTATTGAGGTCGAGAAAACAGAGTATGCGTGCGTAAAGATACAAAAAATTCAGTCAAGTCAAAGAAATGTAGTGTATTCCAGAGAAAACAGTTCGAAAAATATGAGATTCTATGTTTATCATACGAGATGACGTCGACGAGATTAAACAAGCGAGTACAAATAACAAAAAAATTAACATAAAAAATTTTTTTTTTTAATGCTTTTTATTAAGGAGCTCTAAAAGCCACAAAATAAAACATTTATTTCCCAAACAGATGATGTTAAAAATTCTATTTTCAATACTCACAACATTTAATAGCAATAATATAACAAGATTTAATAACAAAAATATAACTTTACAAACACATGAAAATTTTGCAATATTTCAAACATAATAAAAAGCATTTGAGACCATAAGAAATTGATGTCGTTGCGTATCAGGAAAATGCATCATGTCGGAAAAAATATATTTGTCACTATTGTGTACTGCATTTTGATATCATAATCTTATACCCTATATGTGTCCTGCCACTACTAGGGCGGACTACCAACTTGCAACATCCATCATGTCTTAGACTGTTCGAATTCTGGCAGATTACAACTGCTCTGTAGCTTGAAAGAATAGCAAGTGAAGGCCTCGTGTAATTCATATTTCCAGGTCACTTCTTTTAGTACCTATATTGTTTATATATTTGAAAAGTGTACCTGCAGTACATATCTTTATTGTGCTGACAGATATGCGGACTGGTTGTTCATCTGCATATTTGTTAGCTGCCAATAAATTTGTTAAGATTTGGAGAAAAAGGTGAATATTTCACTAGAGTTATTTGTTACAAAATATTTAGGCTGGCGAAAGTGTTCGTCTATCTAAATATGACAGAACACAAAGATAGTTATAACACATTCATTGTTACTTCAAAGATATAGGTATCCAACTTACCTTCATTTGCCTACATACCCACATAGAATTACTTAAACACAAAAACTAAAAAATTAAAATTAAAAACCTCAGTATCATAATTTCAAGATTATAAAGTTTATACTCACATTTACTTTATTATGATAAGACCACTATACTCTTAAAAATGTATAAAAACAATAAAAATGTTTTAGAGCTTTGCAAGAAAGTCAAGCATAGAATATCGAATACATATTCACTTGAATAAACAATCGCTTAATTTATAAAGATTTATGTCTCGTGAAAATCGTACCTTTATAACAAAAAAATAATAATTTCAGTATAGCAGCTCTAGAAAATAAACAAAATAGGTTAACATCAGGTTTACTTGTCTAGTATGAAAAGAAGCTGTTATTTGGCCAAATGAGGGGTTGATTGTCGACAAAATTTTTTTTTCATATTTATTTGAACTTGTAGAAGGAGAAAATAAACATAATTTTCATTCGCTTTTGTTTACTTACAATGTCTGTTGGTCTGTTCATCTGTTGGGATCAAATCGTAGAATCAAATTTTTACCTTTTCCTGTACCTAATTTAATTAATCTGAAACTTCGTACATTGTAACTCATACCAATTACTAGTGTTGAGGAATATTTATGTAGCCTATCGATAGTCCCTTGAAAGTTTCTTCAAAAGAAAGTTATCGATATCATTAATTGTTTTCATTTTACTATCAATAATTTTTTTTTTCTCTCTGTTTATATAGGTAGGTAATTTAAACATAGAATTTAGGGATATGAAAGTATATAAATTTTCTCATAAAAAAACTTGGAAATACATTTAAAAGTTCTTGAAACAGACAAAAATAATTGGAATTGAATTTGAAAAATTCATAAGAAATTTAAAACAAAAAAATTAATGTACTTATGTAATGTGGGGAAAAGGAAAATTTTTGTTTTTCTTAATAATTCAATAGTCTATTAATGGTGTTGATATTTTTTGAAGAAAAAAAAATTGATAAGCTAATAATAGGTTACTGAAAAAATATCATTATTATCGACAGTCCAAAAATATAATTATTCTAAAACCTTATAGTCTACTTATAGGATAAGGTTACCAAATTTGTACCAATTTTCAGTTTAGTTGCCCATAATGACAAAAATAATATTTTTAGAAACTCAAAAATATATTTTCTGATTTTTATAACCTGACCTCCATTATGTTTTCATTCCCACTACCCTCCTCCAAATATTGTCAAAATTACAACTGATTTTATCAGCAAACTTTAGATGGTGTAATTTTTGCAACTAGTTTCTTAAATCGTACCAGTGATTTGTTTTTATTATTTATTTTTTTCGCTTATTTTACTTATTGTTTATGGTGCTGATTTTATTTTATTTTATTTTATACCATATTTTTTGGGATATTCTTAATGAATAAATTCCTATAGACTAGTCACATTGATGTTTTGAAATAAATAACAATAAAAAGTTATACGATTTAAGAAACTCATCAATTCGTATCACTGTCCAATTTAGAGAATTCATCAATAACTCCCATTAAAATTTTTTGAAAATATCTAAAAAAAAGTTTTAAATTCAATGAAATTAACAATTTTGAGAGCTAAAACATTTTTTTCAAGCATAAGCCTATTAAAAAAATATAATCAAATTATTTGTCTTTGGGTACTCTTTTTTTCTTAATCTTTTAAAGATGGGGAAAATGAGTATATTGAGAAAATTTTTGGTTCCCTTATGATTATTTGTACTTAGTTTCCTTATTCGTGACATGAACTAGTAATTGACTCTCCCATATTTCAAATAGGTATCAATAGTAGTACGATTTTGGAAACCTTACCCTACTTGGGGAAAATACAATTATTCAAAGTTTCAATTGATTGAACCATACAAAGTGGGCCAAAATTTGATTTAACTTTTCTATGAAATAGTTAGTATATCTATATATTTATATTATATATAACATAGATGCCATTCAAAGCAACTTCCACGTTGTGCATCATTTTAATGACTTCCATTGTGTATAGTTACATGTACTAAATATCTGACATCATTAACATGTATGGCATTCTGACATCCAAATGTGTATAAGTTTTGAAATAGGTTTATTATTCAACTTCTCTGCCTTGTTGCCTAATATGATAGATGTCATATGTTAATTCATTACTTTTTATATACTTACATCTTTATCATATTCAGAACAAAAAAATGTGTATTGATGTCTAATTTTCTACTGAAAGTTATTTTGCTAAGTTGTACAAACTAAGTTATTCTTGTACCACTGAATAGAAAAATTTCATTACCTTTCCCCAACTATGGAAAAGGGTTAAAGTTGAATTTTTAATGATTTAATGGAGGGAAAATAGCATGATCAAGTAATAAAGTATCCTTTATTTTGGAAAATGGCCAGACTTTTCTTCAGCACAAACACAACTCTCCAACTGCAGAACCAAAGAAATACATACCTATTTATATTTTATTGTATAACACATCAGAGGATAACCTTTTTAATACACTGAGTTTCAATTTCATATTTATTTTTGCATTGGACCAACCCTTTGACCCTTGGGGATTTCCTAGGAGGGTTAAAATTTTGAATTTTAATACTTTATTGTATAATATTCTTGTCATCTGACATCCAGAATGTTTTTTGATGTACTGAGTTTGAATTTGATTTTCATTTTTTAATTGTACTAATTCATTGACCCACACGTGGTGTAAAAACAAATTTTAAAACTTCCTATTTTAATGAGTGAAACATAGAGAAAATGTAGGTTTATTCCTACTCACTGTATCAAAAAACATATCCAACAAAATATTACACATTAAAATATGAAATTTCAGAATTAATCCCTTTTTGAGGCTCCAGGAGTCAAAGAATTGGTCCAATGAAAAAATGAAACTCACATTCAAACATAGCACATCAAAATATATGTACTTATCGATATATTACACAACAAAAAATGAAAATACAAAATTTTGCCCCCTTTCAAAAGCCCCAGGTGTCAATAATATGTCCAACAAAAACATCAGCATCAAATTCGAACTCAGAACATCAAAAAACATACCAAATGATATATCAAACATCAAAATATGAAAAGCCAAAATTATGCCCTTTTTTGCAGCCAGTAGGGGATGAAAAATTACTCTAATGAAAAAATTAATCTCAAATTCGAGATCAGCACATCAAAGAACATATCCAATGATATATTACATACCAAAAAATGGAAAGACAAAATTTTGGCCCTTTTTTGAAGCCCCTTGAGGATAAGGAATATGTTGAATGAAAACATTAACCTCAAATTCAAACTCGCCACATCAAAAAACATATCTAATTGTATATTACATAATAAAATAAAAATGTCAAAATTTAACCTGTTTTTGAAGCCCCAGTGGTCAAAGAATTGGTAGAACAGAAAAATGAACAATAAATTAGAACTTAATACATCAAAAAACATTCCCAATGATATATCACTCACAAAATATAAAAAGTCAAAATTTGGACGTTCTTTGGAAGGCTCTAGGAGTTGAAGAATTGGTCCAATGACAAAATTAACATCAAATTTGAACTCAGCACATTAAAAAACATAGCAAATGATAATATCACACAATAAAATATGAAAAGCCAAAATTTTGACTCTTTTGTGAAGCTCTAGGAGGTCAAAGAATGGTCCAATGTAAAAATCCACATCAAATTCGAACTCAGGACATAAAAAATTATACCAAACAATATAGTAAACAATAAAATAATGAAATTCAAAATTTGTGCCCCTTTTCAAGCTCTTTTTGTTCAAAGAATTGGTCCAATGAAAAAAAAAGTTAAATTCAAACTCAGCACATCAATGTTAGAAACAAAGTGATTTTTTTTCTGACTGTTGTAATGTGTTGAAGATACTAACTGTTTTACCCAGCCTAGAATATAGTAAGCACATTCCATCAGCAATGAGTAGATGTTTCAATACAGTAGACTTGACTTGTATATACAGTATTGGTGTATCATTTTATAGACCATTGTAAACTCAAGAAAAGTGAATATGTAAGTATATATGCTCTACTGCCATCTTGTGGTGAAGATATTAAACTAAAATATTTAAAAGAGAATATTGTTGCGAAAATAATTCTATGTCAGAATTATTTCGACAAATAAGATAATTTATAAATATTATGTTTTATTAGTTTCAAACTCAAATTATTACAACACTTTGAAATTTCAACTTATTATCAATACTTTATACTAATGAAACCTGATGTCTATAACATCGAGTATAGACCTTAACATTTCTACTCAACTGTCAGTTCAGGAATGAATATGTTTTCAAATAGAACACAAGACATAACTTTTGTTTCCTTTGTTATAGATTGAAAATGGCCAGCCCAAAAGGTAGCGTGACATGGAACATCCGCCAAATATGATGACACTTCATTGGCAGCATATCTGGTGGTGTTTGTCTGTGGGAAGTAAGGTTTAATACAGACAGCTATTATTCCAAGAATTAGGAAAAATAGTTGTCCGTATTTATTCGACATGTTTTTGTAGATGAACTGAATCGTCTGCAAAAATGGGATGGAACAAAGGACCCTGGACAAAAGAAAGCCTGAGGCTCCTGCTTTATCAAATTTGTTTACTTTTAATTTTAGTCATAATACAATTTTATAAGTTTCACAATTATTACTTAATTTTACATTGCGGAATTTATCATCGCCTAAAAATATAAAAATTTGTCATTTAAGCATAAAACTTTTTTAATTTTGCAAATATAGTTAGGAAGAAAGAATTGTCAAAATTAAATTTATTATGCTTTGTGGTGGCCGCCACACTATGTCTGCACATATGTACGCTACTCCCTTGAACACCGTCACCCAGCACCGTGGCCAAGTGAATATGGTACTGCCTTTTAGTGACGGTGACGAGGGAGGTTTTAGGTGTTCAGCCGGTATGGGTTCGAATCCCTGTGCCACCTGAACACCTAAAGTGGTGACCCCAACGTGATACGAGGGATAGATAGTCACGCCATCTCTTGGGCACTCGTGCAGTTGACTGTAACTGTGGTGTGTCGCACCACCGTTACTGTATGTGATGGTGCCAGTGGGCGTATGCCACGTGGCAGTGATGAAGGAAAAGGCATTGCCATGCTCCTGTGTACATTCCTACCTGTTAGGCGCATTTGTATCGGTATTGTATTTATGCTCCGCTATATTGAGGGGGGAGTTGTATGGTGGCCGCCACACTACGTCGGCATATATGTACGCTAATCCCTCGAACACCATCACCCGGCACTGTGGCCAAGTGAATACGGTGCTGCCTTTTAGTGACGGTGACGAGGGAGGTTTTAGGTGTTCAGCCGGTACAGGTTCGAATCCCCATGCCGCCTGAACACCTAAATGCTCATTTAATGCTAATTTTACATCTTATTTAAAAAGAACTTAAAATTAGATACCAATAACTGTGTATTGTTCCCAATGCCAAATCATTTATTTGGTTGTGCGCATTGACAGCAACACAGTTTAATTTTAAGTTTATGTAGACTAACACTGCTACAGTAACTGTGAGTAAACCACACCAGCCGATCAATAGTAAATGGAATAAGTTGATCATATCTTGGTATCCCAAGTCTGGTATTTTTAACTCTGCTTTCTTCAGTCTTTGTTCGAGTTTGTGGATCGGAGTTATGGATGAAATATACGGAACATTGTCATGCCATTTATTGTTATAGGCTATTGACGTGTTTGGGAACTTGAACAATTGACGAAGACCAAAGTCAAGTTCCATGAATTGGTATTTTGTCCAGACAATAGGCAGATGATACTCTATCATAATGTCCTTTTCTGGTTTGTTTACACATGGGAATTCTGCCGGAATAATAGTTTCTGCACTGTTTTCACTTTGCAGTTGTTGGATCTCCATTATACTTGGGACTGTTAATAGAGTCACTCCAGGCCATGAATCGTTGATGGCTGTACTATTACATGTCTTCGTTATTGTGTTGACTGATATTAGAGGATTTGTGGGGTTTGTTATAACAAATTGGTTTGTTTCTATCTGTTTTACTACAATTTCTCAATAATTTGATTCGCATTTGAAGGCACATTTCTTTACTATCTCTTCATATTTCATGCTTTGAAATAAAGCTCTTGCGCAATTTCCCTTACTACCTGTCGTACAATCTTGAGGGATAAAACATAGCAGATTGTTTTTGCCACAAAAGCTTGTTGCAGCGTTGCCAGATGTACGGCTTTGGCCGTAAATATACTGATATTTTAATGTGAAACGGCTATTTTAATGTGAAACGGATGTACGGCCAAAGGTTGGGCCATACAAAAAAAAAAAAACTGTTTTAAAGGAGAATTAGAAAAGTTGTAGCCTCATAGCTCTATGGCTCTCTAAACAGCTGATGAAAATTACTAATTCATTAGTGATGGGAACATAGAAATTTCTGAGAAGTATGAACTTGGCTTGTTGTCATGATAGCTGCAGTTTTTCTAGATTTTAATGATTTCATTAATTTCTTTTCAATTTAATTTTCAAGTATTTTATTTACTGTTTTTAAATGTTTTGATAATAGAACTTTCAAAGTAAATATAATTCATACTATCACTTGAAGGGAGATCGGAGCAGAGTTTATTCTATTATGAAAAATTTCAAACTTATTCCTTCCATTCCATATAATCACAGTTATCGTACACAATCATTGGAGAACCATTGATTGTAGAAAGCTGAAATTTTTTGGAGTCATGTAAGTATGTTAGCAGAAGATTCTTTGAAAATTTAGTTGAATTTGTACGTTTTATTCTCAATATATCGCTGAAATTTTGTTCGAATTATGTGATTCAAATGATATCAATTCAATCTACGTTTAACTGGGGAACTTCAACGATATTTTGAGAATAAAACGTATGAATTTAGCCAAATTTTCAAAAAATTTTCAGCTAACATCTGTCAATAACTCAATAAAATTTCTGCCCTTTATGATTAAGGGTTCTCTCACAATTGTATTCAATGTTTTTTGTTTTTTTTGTTTTCATCAAGGCTGTGAACTGATTTTTTTTCATTAAGATACTGAATGGAAGGGAAACATGTCATTAGGGAAAAAATGTCAAAACCAAATCCAAAGTCATATCATACCTCATCTTATCTCTTAAAAAAGTTAAGAAAAAGTCAACCTCACAAGATGTATGGCTGTGGATAGTCATATATGGCCTTTCAAAGGTTTGTGTATGGCTATCGTACTCTCAAAATCTGGAAACACTAGCTCATTGAGCCATCCAATTTGTTATGGGTCAAGATCGATGGTTCTTGTTCCCAGGAACAAATTTTGTTGTCATGTGTTTGGAATGCCAATGGGATAAAGTTGTAAATTTCGTATCTTGCGAGTAGGTTCTAGAGAGGAATTTGACTTTGATTTCTATATTGTTTCCTGTTACATAACAATTTACTAATTTTGTTTGATAGTAAGATAGTATCGATTTTTTGTCTAAAATAATTTCGAAGTTGGATTTTTCCGATATCTTCTTGATTTTTAATAAATCACCTTTTAGGATTTTCTCGTTTACTAAAGCCAAAGGAAGATGGTTATTTTTGCACGATAGAAATAAATGGCCAAATTTGGCATTTTCTGTGACCAAACTAGCATGAAAGGTTCTAGCTGTGTCAAAAATAAGCTCTCTCCTAGCTTCTATGATGATCTTGTTGTTTTGATTTTGGATTGCTTCTTTTAAAGCTTGTACATTTTCCTTTAAAATTTTGGAATTGTCAAATTCAATCTTTTCGAAATTTTTGATGTCTTTATTCATATTTAATAATTCTGCGTGGCTTTCAATTAGAGATTCTCGAAGTTTTTCATATTGGTTTTTCAGATTCTTTTCAGTTTCTATAAAGTTGTTCCTTTGTGATAGTGTTGTTACATTACAACACTATGTTTCAAAATCACCGAGGGCTTGGATGCCTCGCTTTGTTCTTTTTGAAGTTTCTCTATTGAATTCCTTTATGATGGCCTCGTTGATTAGCTGGATTTCTGCTATCAAGTCTGTGGGGATTCACCCCGTAGGGATTTGAGGCTCGGCATCCGTCGATAGATGTTCCCCCTGGTCCATTACCAGTGGCCACTAATAGTCTACGGACTTTAAAATAATACGTAGGCGTGGCCAAACAGAGCTACGTATATTTGTACTCTGTTTAGCCGCTAACCTAGCGCCGTTACATAGGCTAAATGGACGAACTACATAATACATCAAATGTAGATTCATTCTCCATTTAGCCGATGTGTATTACGACGCTGTGGCTAACGACGCAGCGTTTGGCAAATGGCGTGGAGTGGCAAAAGGTTTGTTCTTCGCCATTCACTGACACGGTGCGCGGTACACCTGTATATACCCGCACACACATAATACAAAATTGCCAGTACACGATTCTCTCCAAATAAAAGGGTTGGCACCCTCTTACAACTGTAAGTTGAGAGAGAACACACAACACCACTGACGCCATTAATATTGGTCTTGGCAAACTTCTGGTGGGTATTAGCCAATACCCACAGTGGTGACCTCGATGTGATATATTTTGCTGTCAGCTAGTTGTTTTTTTTTTTGGGCGCTAGTAATTATCACGCTTCTGGGCGAATTTCTCTATTTTTGCTTTCAGACTTGGGCAAAACTAGAGCGCCTTTAGCGCCACGGGCGATCATTTTTTGCTCCAACTCAGTTGGCAACTGTACTGAAGAGTAATAAATCCAGATCCGAAATTCAAGTATGGGACATTCACCCCCTTGTTTTTTAAATATATTTAACCCCCATTTTTTGGAGGGGTAAATTGAATTTGGATCCTGGATACTGCTAAAGAGCCTTGTCATCTCTTTCCATCGCCACCTAGTTCTGCGGCAAATTCCAACAAAGCAGCAACTGTTTTTGACTTTGTAAATATTGAAGTTGAAAACAAAAATAAAAAGACTCTTAGCAACGAGCACCAAAAGTTGGGAACTCAAATTTCCAATTTGGATCTAAATTCTGTTGTTCTGAGAAGTGGTAAAAAGATTTCCTCAAGTTCAAATCCATCCAACTTAGGTTCAATAAGAAAATTCAAATCTCTAGAAAATATCAGAATTCTAAATACACAGCAATCTGAAATTTTTTGTAACCGTTCAAATATGCCAAATCCAACCTTTGAAGAAATTAATGCTGATAATGCTAGACAACTAGCTGCAGCAGCACAAACTGCTAGAGCTGAAGCTATTAGGTTAGAAAATGAGCGACTAGCTGCAGCCCAATTTCAAAATACTCAAAACCAAAATAACCAAAATGTGCAACCACAAAATTTTGAGCTTTTCCAACAATTTATGCAATTCATGCAAACTCAAAATATCAATCAAAATAAAAAACGTAGAGTAGACATACCGGAATTCTTACCTAATGAAATAGAGGTTTGGTTGTCTCTCGTCATTGGACACTTCAAAACTGAAGAAATACCCAATGATAAAAGATACAATCACTTGTGCGGAGGAATGCTTCCCCAAATTTTGCGCGTAATACCTAACATCATGGATTGTCCAAATGACGTTGAGGACAAATTCGACTGGTTTGGTAGAAAGGTTAGACTTGCTTTTGGTAAATCAAAAAATGAAGAAATCAATCAACTCATGGGCGGAATCCAAATAGGGGATGATAAACCCTCGATATTTATGGCCAGGTTATTGAAACTTAATAACAACGAAGTTTCACCAATGGTTCTAGCAAACCAATTCTGCAAACAATTACCTTCTAGTGTTGCCCAAACCTTAGCTGCAGTTGGGCTAAACCGGGTAAATGATGAAGATGAGTTGATGCAATTAGCTAAAGCCGCTGATAATGCACTCGAATTCAATAAAAAATCTACCATCTATGCAATATCAAGCGGAGGGAATGAGATAGAGCGTTTGACAGCTCAAATTGCTGAACTTAAAGTTCAGATAGAAAATAATAATAGAAAAAATAACAATAATAATAATAAAAACAAAAATGGCCAATATCATTACTACAATCGATCAAAACCTCGTAGCAAAAATTTTTCAAGATCATCCAGATCTAGAGGCCCAAAATCAAATAACAATGAAAAACAGGGGAGAAGTGCAGGACGTACACCCCCTAACCAATCCAGGTCCAAATCTCCTTCCCAAAAAAAGGACTGGGATAGTGGCAAATGCTTCTATCATAATAAATATGGCAAAAATGCCGATCATTGCCATCGAACTTGTAGTGAATGGGCAACTAAAGGCAGTTCAAAAAAAAATAATTTGTCAAACTAAAAAGAGGGGCCATATCAGCGGCGACTGCCCCCTCAGAAAAATTCTCTCGCCGCCTGTTCATCAAGGACAGGAAACATAGGAGATGGTTCCTTATAGACTCAGGCGCAGACCTAAGTCTATTGCCAGCAACTAAAACACATTAGGTTCGTACTCCGAAATACCACCTCCATTCTGTGAACCACCAAAGTGTTCCAGCATATGGTTTAGAGACAAGCGAAGTAAACATCGGTTTCAGAAGAGACATGACGTGGTCCTTCACCGTTGCAGATATTCCAAATGCTATTCTTGGAGCTGATTTTTTGGCTCATTATAATCTTTTAATTGATTTGAAGTCTGCTAGATTAATTGATGGCACAACAGGACTTTATGTGGAAAGCAAAGCTCTGATGTACAAACTCTCAGATGCTCTGAACAGCTGCAGCAAAATTTGTGAAAATCTTATCAGATTTTTCCAAAATCACCCAACCATCATTTACAAAAATACCAACCTACGTACATGATATTAAATATCATATTGAAACAAAGGGACAGCCCTGTCATGCAAGAGCAAGACGACTGCCCCCCAATAGGTTGGCGAAAGCCAAACTCCAATATGCTAGAATGGTCAGTGAGGGTATATGCAGACCTTCGAAGAGCTCGTGGAGCTCCCCGATTCACATGACCAAGAAAGCAAGTGGGAAATGACGAATAGAGCCTTGAACGCAAAAACCATACCTGATAGATATCCAGTTCCTAACATCATGGATTTTAATGCCAATATGAAAGGCAAAACGCTTTTTTCAAAAATTGACATAAACTGGGCGTTCCATCACATACCTGTAGCTGAAAAAGATATATCAAAAACAGCACTAATTACACCCTTTGGGCTGTTTGAATACATAAGAATGCCATTTGGACTCCGCAACGCGGCACAAACATTCCAACGATTCATCAATGGATTGTTAGGAGACTTGCCCTTTGCGTATGCTTATATTGACCATATCTGCATATGCTCTGCTGGTGATGAGAAACAGCACGAGAAAAATGTTAGAATTGTAATCCAGCGCCTTAACACTGCCGGTCTAACAGTAAATCCAGCTAAATGCGAATACGCTTAACCTGAGATTGATATCCTCGGCTATACTATCTCCACCAATGGCATATCTCCACAGAAGACCAGGATTAAGCCAATATTGGAGTTCCTGAAACCTTTCAACGTATCTGAACTCAGAAGATTCTTGGAAATGGTGAACTTCTAAATGCAGCAGCTGAACAAGCCAAGTTGTTCGCATTAATTAAGACCAATAAGAAAAAAGATAAAACCCCGATCGTTTGGGACAATGACGCCAAAAAGGCCTTTGAAAATGTCAAAAACTTGCTGGCAAATGCAACTATGTTGGCTCACCCAGACGACAGTCTGCCATTGTGTATTGCTACCGATGCCTCTGATTTCGCATTAGGTGTAACCTTATACCAAATCAAGGATAAGTCAAATCAACCGCTTGCGTTTTTCTCTAGAAAGCTCTCTACAACCGAGCAAAATTACAGTACCTATGACAGGGAATTACTCGGAATTTTTGCTGCTATAAAGCATTTCAGACACCATGTTGAAGGGAGACAATTTACTGTATATACAGATCACCGTCCTCTCATACATGCTTTTACACAAAAAACCGAGCCAGCCTCACCCAGGCGGACTAGACAGTTGGATTTTGTTGGATATTGACGGAGAGTCAAATGCCTCTGCAGATGCTCTCAATTGTATAGAAGCTGTCTCGTTTCCTGCTCAGCTTCCCTACTCTGATATTGCCAATGATCAGTTAGTAGATGAGGAACTGATAGACCTAATAGCCAATGAGCAAACAGGCCTAAAGTTGATGCAGAAAAATATTCCCAATACTAACGTCCTACTAACTTGTGACGTTAGTACAGGCAAGAATAGGCCATTCCTGCCAAAAAAATATAGAAAAATGGCGTTCGATAGTGTGCACAACTTATCGCGCACAGGACCCAAAGGTACAGCAAATCTATTAGCATCCCGCTTTGTTTGGCCGATGATGAAATCTGACTGCCATAAATGGGCTCGCAGTTGTCTGAACTGTCAAGAGTCCAAGGTAGGACGACATACAAAATCGCCACTCAAAAGATTTAAGACCACGCAGCGATTCAAACAAATACATATAGATTTGGTTGGTCCATTACCACCATCTAAAGGGCACAGATACCTGTTTACAATGGTTGATCGTGTAACGAAATGGCCAGAAGCAATTCCACTGATAGAAATGTCAGCCATAACAATAGCGAATGAGCTGTACAAAAATTGGATTTCTCGTTTTGGTGTTCCGGAAGTCATTGTTACCGACCAAGGACGCCAATTCGAAAGCTGCATCTTTCAGGAGCTAGCCAAAAGGTTAGGAGTTAAACAATCCTACTCCACTGCCTACCACCCACAAGCCAATGGCATAGTAGAAAGGTGGCATAGAGCTTTAAAAAGTTCAATAATGGCAGTTGATGATACAAGTTGGGTTGAAGCATTTACCAACCATCTTGTTAGGCCTTTGTTCAGCACTCCAGACCGACTCAGGGTATTCTGCAGCACAACTAGTGCTAGGCGAAGAGCTCCGCCTACCAGGGGATTTTTTCACCAATTCAAAAGAAATAAGCCCGAAACAATGGTGCAGCAAATACGCACCGATGCAAACAACTTCTTTAAACAGGCAGCTCCACATGGTCAGTCTAAGATCTATGTCTCGAGACATCTGGCCCCTACCTCACACATCTTCGTCTGAGAACACAAGATGAAAATAGGACTGAGTAAACCATACGTCGGCCCATTTAAAGTAGTGTCACGTAACGAAAAGAACTTCGTGATACGCATTGGAGGTCAGGAAAAAACAGTCTCCATTGATAGACTTAAACCTGCCTTCATACTCAATAACGATGCCAAGGAAATAAGAAAAACAAATGAGAAAATTGAGAAAACTCAGACTAAATCACAAATTCACAACAGGTTGATAAGGAATTAGTCGAAACAAAAAACTCACAGGAAAACACAATAAAAAATGAAAATAAAACAAATAATTCACAAACAGACGAATATAAAAATATAACAAATAAAAATAAAATTATAAAAAAAGGCAGATTCAATGACGACGTTAAATATAACAAATACAACCCTGACAAGCCAATAATTACTCGAAAAAGAGGTAGGCCTAAGGGAAGTAGGAAATTAAAAAATCAAATAGTAACCCGTAGGTCTGAACCATTGAAGCACATAAGAAAATAAAAAATTGTCTAAACAAATTAGGTCAAAAAAGTTGCTCGAATCATACGTGGCAACTCCATTAATCCTTAGCCTATATAATGTTTGCCAAAATCAGTTGTTCGAATCATACGTGGCAACTGAATAAAATTTTTCCACCATCAGATCGCTCGAATTATACGTGGCGATCGATAAAATAAATCCACAATAAAAATAAATAAATTTATCCATCGACAAAATCAAAAAAAAAAAAAATCAAATTAAATCCGCCGGTCACAGGATTTGAACCCGTACCGTGCGACACTTTCTAAACTCTGGGATTATCGAAAAAATAAAATAAATAAAATTTTACATGTAGAAATCATCCATGCAATTAAGAAAAACGAAAATACACTCTCACACAATAGGCAAACGTGCAATTGCAATGAAACACACCCTTATCATCAGATACTGAGGTAAAACCAATTCTAGGCTAAATGTACAATACCTAAACACTCGACGCATTATCTTGTGCGCATCTTTGTCAGACTAGGGAAATCAAATTGACACAGTGCACATAATTTATCTTGCACTTATTTCACTAGCCTAATTGAACGTCGTCTCAACAACTTGTCTTTTCGTAACTTCTTTTCTATGCTTTTTTCTTCTACATTTTTTCCAAATAATATTTCGAACTTAACTGTTCACTGTTTTCTCTCCTTTAATTCTTCTCTCGTTTTTCAAAACCTATTTTGCTTGAAAATTTCAGCGACTTTTCCCAAATGGCATCAACCCCGAACAAAGGTCTACCCGATCAGACCAATGAAACGGCTATTTTGCCTATGGTGACATTGCCTCCCGCTCAATCCGAGGAAGACATGTTTGACGAAGATGAGGTAAATGCTGAACGGCTTTCTGAGGAAATGCATAGGCGTTGCATCGTCGAACATCAAGCAGACTTGGATGCTGTGGAGCAGGAACTTCTTGGCACTCCACCATTACCACCTGTCACATCCACATCTTGTCACATGGGGAATTTTAAACCCCAGAATACACCTCTTCCACCACCCCCACAAGCAAATCAACAACCATTGGCTTCGGCCATGGATATTGGTATACCTGATAGGCGTGAAGATCAATCGGTACCTGATTCTTCACCGATACCTAGGGCCCAATTGCCCATCATGCCACCTCCTCCTCTTGCACACTTAGCCCCTTTGGCCAATTTGCCTTACATGGCACCTTACCCGTCTCAAATACCTATCAATGAGCGGATGCCACCACCTCCCTACCCTCCAGCGCCATACAACTACTACCATCCTAGTTATTTTCCGAACCACCCTCGAAATACTTACCATCCCTACCAACCACCTTCTCGTATTAACCATAATTGCGGAAATGGTCATCCCTGTAGACGTAGGGGACAAAACTCTCGCCAGCAATACCATGCTAGGCGTTTAGCTCTTTTTGAGGAGTATCGTAAGGCCAGCTCTGCAATTGACCGGGCCATAGGCGACTGGGAGGAATTTAGCAGGGAGAAGAAGGAGAGGGATAGACAGCAGTAAATCCCCCCAATGTTGTGGTTTTTATCATTTGTATGCACTCATTAGGGGGGAGTGCTGTGGGGATTCACCCCGTAGGGATTTGGGGCTCGGCCTCCGTCGATAAACATTCGCCCCGGTCCATTACCGGTGGCCACTAATAGTCTACAGACTTTAAAATAATACGTAGGTGCGGCCAAACAGAGCTACGTATATTTGTACTCTGTTTAGCCGCTAACCTAGCGCCATTACATAGGCTAAATGGACGAACTACATAATACATCAAATGTAGAATCGTTCTCCGTTTAGCCGATGTGTATTACAACGCTGTGGCTAATGACATGGCATTTGGCAGATGGCGTGGAGTGGCGAAAGGTTTGTTCTTCGCCACTCTGACATGGTGCGCGGGTACACCCACCCACACACACATAATACAAAATTGCCAGTACACGATTCTTTCCAAATAAAAAGGTTGGCACCCTCTTACCACTGTAAGTTGAGAAAGAACATGCAACACCGCCGACGCCATTAATATTGGTTTTGGCGACCTTTTGGTGGGTATTAGCCAATACCCACAAAGTCTAAAATTTTTAAAATATTTTTGGATCTTTGTATACACCAGGTATTTTTAGTAGACGTGCAACTCTGAAGTTTTCTTATTTCTTCCAACAATTTGGGTGTTTCTATGTTCTCTGTTCTAGGAATTTTCATACTATAGACTATGTGAATTGTTTTCTCGTAGGCTTTAGTAAATTTATTTAATTCAAAGTAAACTCCCGACAATGCACTAATTTTTGTTTTCAATCCTGTCTTTTCTGCTCCATGTGTGAGCATGATGATTGTAATAAAAATGATAACGTAGTGTTTTATCATCATGAGTTCTAAAATCATTACAAATCACACAAAATTTTACTGTTAAATGCAGTTTTAAGTTTGTCGGTACAGTGTTTGGTTGTTATTTTATATTGTAAAAAATTTATGTGTTGCAAAAATGTTGATTGATGCAAAATATTTCTTTAACTTTTATTTTTTTCTCATCAAAATTTATTTTTGTGTGGAAATTACACCATCTGTATTAATGTGGGACGCTGGAATTTGGTTTGCATTGTTACCATCTAGTGTAGGCCTTGGGAGATGGCAAACTCAAGTATATTTTGATTGCTCAGCAACAATTCATATTGCATTTCTGATCAGATATATATGGAGGTATCGTAGTATCGAAGGTGTATTCGATATGTTAATACGTTTTGATTTTCTTCATCCACATCAACCTTTAGAGTAATGAATTTTTCGCTCATGTTCCTCGTTTTTCTTTCGTTATTCTTTCATTATTTTTTAATTTTAATCATTCAAAAATTTAGTTTTTCTTATATCAAAAATTATTTCCTTCGTGATTTTGAAGAAGATTATCTGGATTTTAAAATGGATCGCGCTAGTGAGGAAGTTTTGAAGGATGTTCCTCTGTATCCGACTCCTGCTGAATTATGGGCATTGCCAAAATTTATGGTTCGGGATAATGGTATGGTTGAGACAACTGAGTCATTTATCTACATTGTTGGTCTCCTCGCTGTCGTGCCTTTTCACCAGTATTGTTGGCTTATGGAACATTTTTAAAGCCATCCATTCATTTTTGTCAGCTGATTACAGTCCATCTGGAGTAGATGCGTATCGCAAAACTTTTCCAGGAGATTCTCTGAATAATTCAATCGGCTCTTGGAGGCAGGTTCTTCCACTCAGTCTTTGCAAATGTTGCCTGCAATCCATGGGACATCTGGCATCGCATTTCAGTTTCTTCTTCCCAGAGGCTAGCTCATGGCAATGAGAGGGTTCTGTGGTTTGCTTCTCAACATTGGATGTTAACTCTTCAGATTTAACTGGCTGCGTGGTAGGGTTAAATCTCATGTTGGCCATAATAATAGCGATGAAGCCTTTAAATTTCGGGGCCAAAGTGAGATTCATGGACACCAATATCACCTACACAAACACTTTAATGGATTGGCCGCAGTTCCAGTCATTGATCGAATACATCGTCTGATTTTATAGGTGGAAAATAGTGATCAACGAGTTGGCACATTATATCGAGGTCATGCATATTTTGGAGCCGTCTGAAAAAATGACCATTGCACACGATCGCCATCATGGGGCCAGTCCTAGGAGCAAGCCTTCTGAAGGTCCCAGTAAGATGGTCGTTTCCAACAGACGCATGTTCTTGGTCCTGTGTCGTCAAGAGTTCAGACAGCAGTCTGTTTCACCAGATCGGACTGCTGAGGAGCCTCAAGATGCTCGAGTACAGTATGAGATGAAGAATGACGCTGGCAAGAATGCTGCAGAAGATCCTCAAGATGATTGGTAGATGGTGAGTTCATAATTTTGATTTTAAAATTTTGAAGTTTTAAGGGGAGTATATGAACATAAATGGTCCTTACAAATATTCTTATTCTCTAATTTATCATCTATAATTATTACGGATTAATTCACATGGGTTATAATACAATATTGGAGGGGGTGTTTCAGAAAATTTCCTTACATACTCCTCCAAACTTAATGTGGTGACTCACCCATATGAGGGATAGGGGCTCGGACCCCTCAATGACAGTTGCTACCCCAAAGGGCAGGCAAATATTTGTCTGTGTGATGTAAAATACACAAATTACGTTCGATTGTAATTACCTGCAAATACATGCAGGTAATGTACGAGTACTGAATCGTGACAAAATAGAATGATGTCACAATCTGTACACAAACCAGCCAACCATCTCTTATCTCAATAGGGGATATTGTAACCAGGATGTTCTCACCAACGTACGTATTTCCTTACATATGTGTGTTTGTGTGCATGTAAATAAGCTGTATATAAAACGCCTGAACTGGCTCTAAAATTGCCAGTGTTCCCCTTGGTTTTGGCTTACCCATACTTATGTATGAAGTGGCTGAACATACTTAAATTCTGTTGAATTTACCTTCTGGTGAGAATACTTTCTCACAACAAGGTATTCCACACTTAACTCATTCGTGTTATTTTCATTTTGTTGGAAATTAAATGGGTAGGTAGGGACATAGGTTTTGTTATACTTTTACCCACATCACACCTATTAATACAATCGAGTAATTTATTTTCTTCGATGTATTGCTTTCTCGTAATTAAACGGATTTTTTGTAAAGTTATTCTTTTCCTTTCGGGGTCTTTCAATTCTTATTGTCTTCTCCATTCAGAATAGTCATTTCCCTTTAATAAGGCTTCATCAGTGAACATTACCCTTTCAGCATTATTATTCTTATTTTTACCACCTATTTTCTTCAAAATGCGTTTTTGCGGTCTTCCTCTTGGCCGTTTACTAATTATTTTGATTTCATCATTTGATTTGTTTTCTTCATAAATTCTTTCCTTTTTAGGTCTACCTCTTTTTCTTTTAGGAGTAGGTTCTATTGTACTTTCTTCATTTTTGGTCTTGTTGGACGTAATGTCTTCAATTTCAGAGGGAAGACTAGTATTTGGACGAGCATTGTAAGGCGAAAGTCATCTTACATGGACTGTGTCATCTGTAATGTTTCCATTTTCTAAAATTATTTGAATGACATAGTTTAAGTCAGAAATTTTACGTACTATGCGATATGGATCTAGAAATTTTTGTTTACCTTTTCCGGAATTTATCGATGCTCTTAATAGAACTAGATCGTTTATTTCATAGGAGATTTCTTTTCATCCTTTGTTGTACCTTTTAGAATGTTTAATTGCATTTTGCTTATCTAACTTTGAAATTAATTTTCGAACTTTGTTTGCTTCACTTATCTGTTCTTCTCTAGTATTTTTGAGAAGTGGTGATGGGATGTTCAAATTTAATGGTGGTTCCCCTTTATAACCTTGTATAAGATAAAATGGATCGTGATTATTTAAACATTCGATCGGTGTCATATTGTAGGTCAATGCTACATTATGCACATGGTCTGGCCACTGTTCGCTATCTGTACTTTCATATTTCGCTAACATTTTTTTATCGTTCCGTTCATTTTCTCTACATGTCCTTGAGTTTGCTGTGAATATGATGTTGAGTAGAAAATTTTTATTCCGTTATCTTTACAATATTTTTGCATGTATTCATTCAAAAAATGTGTTCCGTTATCACATGTAATTTTTGTTGGTTTACCATAATGACGTACAATTTCTTTCAGAAATTTAATTACTGAGTACGCATTTGGTTGAGTTTCAGCTTTTGTCCAGCAATACTTTATAGCCTTGTCTATTCCTATTATGACGTTTTTCTTCTCATTATCTGTATTAAACTTTCCAATGAAATTAATTTGAATATGTGCGAGTGGTATAGATTCTTCAGGGTCAATTGGTTTCAGATATCCATATTTTTCGCTAATATTTTTATTAATTTGGCACTGGTGGAATGAGCGTACGTGTCTCGAGACTATTTTAGGCATTTGTGTAAAGTAGTATTGAGCACGCATTTTGGCAAGAGTTTTACAAATTCCAAAATGTCCTCCCCTGCTTTGACTCTCATGACATACATTAAGTACTTGAGGTATGAAGGAGTCAGGAATTACTGGTATGGCGTAATGGTATTGGGAATAATCATTATGTCTCCATAAAATTCCATTTTAATCGAGGAAAAATGGTTTTAGGTTGTGTGATCTTATTTTTAGACTTTTCCTTAACACTTTTTCATTGCCACCTTCTAAAATATTAACTATATTTCCCCAAAAATTATCTTCATGCTGTAAATCTCATAAGTCGTGAATTTCAGGGTCTGTGATAGTATTTGGATTTTATGTTTCTGAATCTTCTGAAATTTCGGAAAGTTGAGAATTTGTTGATGCATTGGAGATTCCAGATCTTTCCGAGTTGTCGGATAGAATGGAAATTCGATCGTTTTCCAAATTGATACTTTCTAATCCTGAGTCTTTTTCTTTTTTCTTCATACTGCGTGTTATTGCTTTAACATTTTTATTTGGGTTAATAAAGTTAGGAGGATCAAGTGTTCCTTTCGGTATTACAAATTGACCATTTCTAAATTCTGCATAGTTATCTTCTTCTTCTTCTTCCAAACGGGATAAATAATCTGTGATTTTACTGTTACCTCCTTTAATGTGTCTAATTTTAAATGTAAATTCTCCTAATTTCGAAATTAATCTGTTCAATCTTGCATTTGGTTTCTTCATTCGACTTTGATACGTCAAAGGTTCGTGATCCGTTAAAATATTAAATTCTTTGTAAACTAAAAATTCTCAAAAATATTCACATGTTTCTGTGATTGCCAACATCTCTAAATCAAATGAGCATAAATGCTGTTGATTTTAAGGTATTTTCTTCGAAAAATATCCTATATGATTTGGTTCTTTTGTTTTCCTATCAATTTGCATTATTACTGCTCCTATAGCTGTATTCAATGCGTCTACTTTGACGTAAGTTTCAGCATCAGGGTTGTAAATTGTAAGAATTGGATCTGATGTGATTAATTCTTAAATTTTGTCGAAAGCTTTTTGTGCTTCATCATTCCATGCTATTTTGTTATTAGCTTTTACATTTTCTTTTTTTGTTAAATCTGTTAATGGTGCAGTAATTTGCAAAAAATTTGTAATCATTTTTCTGTAATAATTTGCTAAACCCATTAATCGACGTAATTGATGTAACGTTTTAGGAGGTTGCACTTCGCAGCCAAGTTTCTAATTTATTATACAAAATTTTATGGCCTAAATATTTGATACCTTTGTTGAAAAAACTGCTATTACTCATTTTAATGAGTAGGCCTGCCTTAACTAGTACTTTTAGGATTTCTTCCAAATTTTCTAAAGTTTCTTCAAAGATTTCACCAAATACATAAATATCGTCTAGATATACTAATACTTTATCTTGTAAAATAAGATTAAATAGATTGGCTATTGTTTTTCAAAAAATGCTGGGGCTTGTGCTTAATCCTATAGGAATAGAATTAAATATGTAGCTTACTCCTCCAATATTTATTCCAGTTACAGCTTTTGATTCTTCATCAAGTGGAATTTGATAATATCCTTGATTGAGATCGATCATTACAAAATATTTCTTATCTCTTAATGCATCCCAAATTTCAGGGAGTTGAGGTACTATACTCGTATATTTTTTTACTATTTCATCAACACCTCTATATTTCACTAATAATCTATATACACCATTTGGATTTTCCTTAACAAATACTGGGCTCTCATTTCTAGAGCATGCTCTTCTAATTATACCACATTCTTTAAATTCTTTAATTTTTTTCTTATTTCTCTTTTTTCAAATATACCCATATAGTAGTTTCTAAGTTAAACTGGCTCGTCTGTTTTCAAGTAGACATGCGCTTGTTGTGAATCTATTTTTTCAGAACCGTTATTACTGCCTGTTTCTGTTCCTTCATTAAATTCTTATTAATTTTCACTTGAGTTCCTTCATTGTTGTGGATAACGCTGTCATCAGATCGGGTTATACACACAAGTTTTAGCATATCTACCCCCTCACCTTGGTTACCCACAGTATCCCCCAATGTAATGCATTGGATGCTGGGTTGGCCACGGCAGATTGAATTGGTCTGACAGTCCCGCAAAGTTGGCTGTCAAAGCCTATAGCGTCCTAAAACTGTCCCTTGTTCAATCTGGGTGTCGAAGTGTGGACTGTAGAATCTTAAGGCTGGCCATCCTAAATCATCAACAAAATACTTGCCTTTTAAACCTTAACTTGTTAAAAACCACTCATCTGGATCTGCTTTTCCGATTTCTATATCCAGGCTTACAGTATATTCTGTTTCCATCACGATGTAGAAATCTTTGTCTGCTCTAATAAATCCTTCACAATTTTCTTCCTTAAATTTAATTATACTATATGTTCCCCGCTTCCATTGCGGTCCTATTTTAAATAATTTCTTACTAAATAAAATGTGGGCGTTTTGTCGATCAAGAAAGTCATATTCAAGTAGTAAAGGTATGGTTACCTCAGAGGTTACGTACGCTTCCACATTGAGGAGGAGGTCACCCATTTTTATGATTATTTCTACGACTCTTTTAACGATTATTGCACTATTGTTAGTGGCTACTATACACACTCTTGCAGGTCTAATCACATTATCCTTTACCAGGTCATATTGGACAAGTGTCACTTTTGAGCCGCTGTTGACTGTTCCCTGTGTTTCATACTCTTCATAGCTCACAATGTTGTAGGGGATGATTAATTTACGTCTTGCCCTGACTGATTTCATCAATGCACTACAGATGTGTATTTTCCAATTGTGCGGCGCATGTGAGTCTAACACTAAGAGAGCAGCGCAGTCCAGATGATGGACATAGCCATTACAAGCCCAATAGTCGTTGCCATGAGTTGGTGCAGAGCAAAAGGGCTCTTCTGCATTTTTTTGGCGGTTGAGGGTAGTTTTGTTGGATACTCAGGACAACATCAGGAGTCCTTAGATTATACGCAGGTAGTGCGTAATTTGTAGCACTAGCCCATTGTTGAGAGTTTAATGATGGATTATTAAACGCCTGGGCATAATTATTCTGTTGCGGTGGTCCTTAAAGATTTAGTGGTTGGCCAAAACTTGATGTAAAATTATTAGTGTTGAATCTAGTTTGGCAAGAATTTTGTTGTGGTTATTGAGGTATACTGCAATTTTGTAATCAACAGTCTCTCGATAAGTGTCCCATTCTTCCACAATTAAAACAATTTATTTCCCTTGATGGGTACTGAATTATTTTGTTCTCTATAGTTATCTCTATGTTGAGGTCTATAATAATTTTGGCTATTTTGGGGTCTGTTAGGTTCTCGTTCTCTTGATTGTCTTCTTCTTTGATTATTTTAACTCAGTTCGTTATTATTATTATTATTGTTTGCATTTTTATATCTACGCAGTCTTTTTTCAAAATTTTTCTTTTCTGGATTTTGGTTTTTCTGTTGGTTTGGATTTCGCTTTTTAGTACCGGGATGTTTCCATCCTGCTTCCACTAGTGCCACTACAACAGGGTCAGTAGGGGAAATAGGTGGTGTGATAGGTTTTGTAGGCTCATTCTTTTCAGTATCTTTCCCTTCATCATTTCCTCCATTTGTTTCGTTAATTTCACGATTGTTTCAGTTGCCTTATTTAACATTTCCTCAGATTTTTGAACGTGGGTTAAATCTAAGGTTTTCTTTTTATATTCTTTCCAGTCAGTAAAGGTTTCAGAAACCTCACTTTGCATTTGGAGGTTTTTTGACGAAAAGAATTTTCTCATTTCTCCTGTTAGTCTCGGGAGTAATAATTCACAAATTTTCTTTTTGCTCATTGTGGTTTCTAATTGTTTATAGAGGCGAAAAAATTTTGGTACATTAATACTAAAAAAGCTATCATCAAATTTTAAGGATTTTATGAGTTTTTGTTACGGTATCTTTATCCATTTTAATGATACGTATTAGAATACATTTTATTTCTGACCATGGGGTTTCTGGAGTTATTTCTGTTTCTGCTGCGAAGAGTTCAAGAGCTGTGCTTCGAAGGGCAATATTTAAGTTTCGTATCATTTTGTACTCAGTAGCTTCAAAAGTTTTTGCCAGAGTTTCTCATTCAAAGAAAAACTCTAGGATGTCCTCATCAGGGCCATTTGAAGAATGACTGGGAGTCCATCTTTCAGATCTTTTCCAGAAATTAATCATTGCTAAATTATGTTGGGAAAATGATTTGTTTGCTGCCACATGTCTTGCTTGTTGTTCTTTTTGGAGAAGCAGACATGCTTTGTGTTCAACGATTTCCTCAGGGGTCATATTTTCAGTTTCAGATTTCAAAAACTTATTATTTTCGATATTTACAATATTTACGTATGTAGGTTCTTTTTGATCAATAAATTCTATACGTATTTCCAGGGGTAATAAATTTATAGGATCTAACAAATTTTCGTAATTTTGATGTAAATTTTTAAA
>WOFM01000316.1:0-126821 GCA_011428145.1 Ericerus pela | reverse complement strand
TGTATCATGGGACTGAAACCATATAAAAAATTGGAATGTAATATGAAAGAACCTTTCCATATTAGCCTACACCAAACTTTTTTTACAATTTACAAATTTTATTATTGCATTGCATTTAAAACACATTATGTATGTTTGTTTGTTCTTACTTGAACAAATATGCAAGTAAGATACAATGTCTGGATCATGACAAATCAATATATTAATCTTGGGGTGATTCACGGACTGGTACAAACTACATGTGTATATTTTTATCAGTTCCCATTGCAACAATAAAATACTTCCAAATTAGTCAACATATATATATATATATTCCTTACACATCTGTCTTTGCGTGTATGTAAGGAGAATGTAGAAAAAGCCACATAAATCTAGGATAAATTTCCTGTGTTTGTTGAAATCTTCGCTTCCTCATACCTTACATATGATTTGTGATGAACACACAAATAAACTGAAGAACACCTTCTGTTGTTGAAATATCTTCCACAACCTAAGATATTCCAAACCTTAGTTTCAGCTTCGAATTTTTAAAGTCAGGTAATATTAAAAGGATGGGAAATGTGGAAAAGTTCCTTAACTAAAAACTAAATGGCGCACTTTGGAGGCGGTAAACAAAGTAAGTAATATTAATCAGTAAATAAACATATGTGATACAAATAACTTGTTTCTTTTCCTATTTTTGATCTGTGAAACTAATTGTTTTTTTTTCATGTTGAAAATAGTTTTATCGTTATTTTTAACTTGCCCAAAAAAGTGTTTTGAATCAACTGATTCCAGTCATTCTTTTTTTTCCTCAGACAGCTGACTAAGTACACTTTTCAAATATTGTATTTGAATTCAAATATATTTTATTAGTTCTCATTGAAATTTGTAAATTGTAAAAAAAGTTTGGTGTAGGCTAATATGGAAAGGTTCTTTCATATTACATTCCAATTTTTTATATGGTTTCAGTCCCATGATACAGCCACAGATAATGCTGAATGCATCTAGCATTTATGACACAGAATGCTTTTCCAAAAGTAGAGCAGGAGAAAAATGGATTCAGTGCAGAAGCGGCAAATTATGGTTATATGACTTGTGCTGATGTCAAACTAAAAATATCATCTATGTAGATGATTATTGTGGATAATTCATGTATATACTTTAATTTTTAATGTTCTAACAATTAAAAAAAATAAAACATGGGTTTTAATTTCAATTTTGTAAAAACAAAAAATTTTAAACTTTTCCTTATTACCTTCCTAATTTTAAGAGGTATAGATTTGGAATTTTAAAAAAAGTGATAAAATTTTTGAGGAAGTGGGGTTATCAGGGGTTAAGTTTATAGAGGATGAGGACCGGAGTTGTAACAAGAAAGAAAGATTTAAGCGAAGTTACGTCCAAGAGGCGAGTGTTTATTTATGAAGTTACATAATTTAAGCAAAGTACATTTTTAGAGCAATGAACGAACGTTAACGGAAACGAACAAATGAGCGGCGGAAGTGGTGGAACAGTGTAGCCGCGAATAGATATAAATAAATGTATATGATATGTGATCGTGTGTTCGCAGGAGTGAGAGGGGAGAAGGATTGGTGGTCTCAACACCCCCCTACAATCTTTTGAACCGATCACGATTGTGAATGTTACAAAAGTGTTTATTTAAAAAGAAATTTATGAGTTTGTTACATTTCATTACAAAATTACAAAAAATATAAATTTAAAAATTGAAAACGTGTATATATAAAATGGTAACTAATTTGGACGATTATGGTAAGTATGTTAATTAATAAATATGAATAAAATATAGTAAATTATGGTAACATGCAGGAAAAATTTGTTTTAGGTAATAAGACAAACAACATGCAAAAATAAGATAAATATATATGAATTGGATTTATTTTAAAAAAAAAATTATTTTGTGGTGTTACAGATACGAATTTGGTAATGGAGTTGACATTTTATGGATCACAATTTGGGGATTCTAGGATTTTATTGGTAAGTGAAATGTGCTGCTTACTAGATAAAGCTTTTGTGAGTAAGTCAGCTAATTGGTCTTCGGTAGCTATTTGTTTAAAAGTGAATATTTTATCATTGTAGGCTTGAGCAAGTCCATAACATTTAATCATGAGAGCTCGAAGACGTTTTTGACCTCCTCCAGAGATGACATGAATAACAGAAATGTTGTCTTCGTAAACAATTACTGGAGTGTCAATTGAGAAGAATTCACGATTAAGAAGCCAAGCAAGTTCTATGTCCTCAAAAGAATCGTGAAGAGCGATCAATTCAGCTGCTGTTGATGAAGAAGCATGAATGTTTTGGCAATGAACGCCCCAATTTACAAGGTCGCCATACATAGTGATTAGGTAACCAGTTATAAATTTTCCTTTTTCCAATTTGGACATGTTTATAGGTTGATCGTCAATGTCGGGGGCATAGGATGCATCGACATAAGCTGATATACCTTCGGAATTGGATCTATAGACAATTGCAAGATCGATCGTGGATTTCAAGTACCGGATGATGCGCCGTACATAGTTCTTTTTAGTATCATCGGAACAGTTTTGGAATCTTGAAAGGTAATTGACTGAGAAAGATATGTCTGGCCTTGTGCCTCTAGATACATATAATAGTGCACCAATCATAGACCTGTATTCTTTGTTGTCTGTGCCTTCAGATTTGCTCAACTTGAGGCCTGTCTCCATGGGCGTTTTGGAAGGATTTGAATCACACAATTTGAATTTCTGGAGAATCTTTTGGATTTGCTGTTTTTGGGTAAGTTTAATTGTTTGTGATTCACGATTTCTTTCAATTTCGAAACCTACAAAATGGGTTGGGTTATTTACAACTTTCATAGTGAAACGAGTTTCAAAATGGGTAGTTATTTCATTAACCCATTCGGGTCGGTTAGTTGCAAGGAGGATGTCGTCTACCTAAATTATCATGAAGGCAATGCCATCTGATTCATCTTTACGTGTATATACGCATCTGTCGATCTTTGATTTTGTAAAATTGGATGTTAGAAGGTGAGAATCCAGTAACTCAATCCAATTTTTACTAGATGTTTTAAGGCCATAGATGGATTTTTCAAGTTTAAGTAATTTTGATTTTTCGACGTTGCAACCTTGGGGAATATTCAGAAAGATGTCGTTTTTAATTTTTGAATTCAAATAGGCCGTTTTGACATCGTATTGAACAAGTTGTAGATTTAATAGGTTAGTTACAGATAGGATCCACCTAATTAGCCAGAGTTGCACAACAGGTGCATAGGTCTCTGTCATGGTATACTCGGATCTGTCCATAAAACCTTTGGCAACGAGTCTAGCTTTTGGGCACATTACTCCTCTTTCATTGGCTTTGGCCGTAAATATCCAACGTGTGTCTATAGGTTTGACATTATGTGGACGGTCTACAATTTTCCACACATGAAGATCTGACATAGATTGCAGCTCATCATTGATAGCCTTAAGCCACTCTTTCTTAAAAGGATTTTGGAAGATGTCACTGAAACTCACTGGCATGCAATCTTCTATAAATAGTAAGTCTTCAGATGAGGCTTGTTTTAGTACATTGACCCTGTAGATTGCCTCAATTTCCTCTTCTAAGGGTTTCACTTGCAATTCTTCTGGTCTATTAGTGAAATCGGCTAATGTTTTCGTCTCATCAAATTTAACATCACAGGATTTGTAGGATTTCATTTTAATTGGATCTAGTATCTGATAACCTAAATTTGAAAAGCCGATCAGAATAGTTTTAAGAGCTCGGGGCAAGAATTTTGGGTCGAGATGCTCCTCTTCGTTCTTTTTAGCTTTGACTGCTGATTGCTGTCTCTGTTTTATAGGAACGTGTTTATATGCAATAGCACCAAAGACTCAAAGATGGGAAATATCGGGTTTAGTCCCGTATAATTTTTCATAGGGTGTCATGTTCCCTAAATTGACGCAGGTCGGACTTCTATTGATTATGTGGGCGGCAGCTAATACAATTGTTGACCATAATTTGAAATCAATTTTTGCGTCATATAGTATAGCTCTAACTCTTTCGAGTAGGGTTCTGTTTTGCCTTTCGGCTATAGCATTTAATTCGGGGGTATATGCCACACCATCATCTAATGTTATTCCTTTTTCGGAGCAGAATTGTGTCATTTTGGAATCAGAGTATTCTTTAGCTTGATCAGTTCTTAATACAGAGATAGGATCATTGGGGAATTTTGTATTAAAAGATAAATAATACTCTTTAAATTTATCGAAAGCCTGGGATTTTCTTAATATTGGGAAGGCAAGAGTATATTTCGAATAATGATCAATAAAAGTTATAATGAATTTTTCTCCGTTACATGCCTCTTGAAAGGGTCCCATGATGTCTGATGAGACTACTTCCATTCTTCTCGTTGGTCGAGTCCTCACACCATGATGACCAAGTTGGGTGGATTTTGCTTTTATACAGATTTCACAAGTGGCAAAGTCATTGTCCTTAAATACCAAATTTTGGGGCATACCTACATCTACTTTTGATAATTCTTTTAGGCTTTTGCCACTTAGATGACCTAATCTTCTATGCCAAAGTGTTTTAGATTTGTTAATGTACTTTTTATGCTTTCTATTTATTCCGACACTCTCTCCGTTTAAGTCGTCCTCAGATTCAGAATAAATCTCCTGAGTGACTGTATCCACTTCAGTGTCTTGAAAATTTTGGGGGTGGTCAATGTTTTCCTGCTCTCTTTGTGGATTGCTTGTTACAGCCTCATTCAGTTCTTCGAAATTTTGTTGAGGATCATCTACATGATCTTCCTGTTCTGCAGACGTACTAGGTACAGGCATACACACAAGCTCCTGATAGACCTTATTTTCTTCATCTTCATCAACTATCTCGTAATCAATATAGTACATAGAACCTCTCTTTGGAGCGGTTATAGTAATTTCACCAGTATTTTTATTTATGATGTCTGCATGATCCGTGTCCGTTATGATTTTAAAGATGCCAAAATATCAAGGCTTAAATCAGGATCATAATATACCTCTTTTAGGTGAATGGTGGAAAATTCTGCGTTAGAATTGCAGACGTTGACATACATTGATCCAACGTGGGTAGGATTTACAAAAACACCTTTTTTAGCACAAAGTGCTCTACGAGAATTGTCAACTTTGCGTATGTTTCTTAATTTTGAAATATCGTTGACCATATGGTCATCTGCTCCATTATCTAATAACATCGTGTGGAAATGGTTTTTTGGGGGGGCGGATTTTGATACTGTAGGGGGCTTAGGCCATTGAAATTCATCTTCAATGTCATCAAAACTTAAATGATTAAGATTTGAATGTAACATCATAGAATATTTGACACAAAAATTGGATTTATCTTCTGATTTTTTTTGGGGATTCTTGTTATTTGAAGTTTGGGATTTCGAGCTACTGTTCTGGTTCTGGGTTTGTGGAGTGTTACCTGTATTAGATGTTTCGTTAGGGCATGTCCTCGACATGTGTCCTTTCTTGTTGCATCTAAAACATGTGACATCCATTTGGGACATGTTATCTTTGGAAGGATAACTATTTTGTTTGTTTTGATTATTTCTGTGATCGTTTAGATAACTAGTTGTATTATAATTTGGTTTGGAGGGATTTGAGTTATTATTATTATTACGAAAATTTCTAAAATTTCTTCTATTATTCATTGGTTGATAGGATGATTTGGGCTGATCAAACCCGGGAAAAGTTTTATTAGAATATTCAATTCGATCACATTTCTCTAATATCATTTTTGTAAGTCTGACAGTAGTTCGTTTTTCAATTTCTAATTGGCGGAATTCTGAGAAGACAGTATCAAATGTTTCGGGCAAAGACATCATTAACTGATCAATTTCATCAGCTTCCGATAGGGGGTAATTAGCATCACGTAGTTCTTTCACAATAGATGAGAAATATTCCAAGAATCTACGGATGGTACCTCTCCTTGGATCGAAGAGAAGGGACTGAAATTTTGCCTTTAAAACCATGATGTTAGTAGCAGTTTGATTTCTGTATCGAGCATCCAAGATTTCGAAAATTTGTGAAACTACATCTCAAGTTTTGAAATGATGAAGGATTCTTTTGTCAAGTCTTTCGAATATGTGGGCTTTCGCCCGTTCCTGAGTTTGAAAGAATTTAAGCCATTTAGATGTTAGGCGTTCTTCGGATGATGTATAAATGTAACTAGTTTCACGAGCAGTAGGAAAAATTGTGGAATGGCATCCTTTACCAATTAGAGTGCTGATGACAGTTGCGCGCCATCCCTCATAGCCATTTCCACGGAAGATGTTTGAGATCCTTTCATTATTTTCAGTGTTCATAATTAATGAATTGATTGAACTTAAAAAAATAAAAAAAAATAAAAAAAAATAACAACGGATGTCAATCCCCAGCAAATGCCGCAAGACTAGGATTGCCGTACCTGTGTTAACCAAACAATGTAAGAATTTGACGATAGTATTTAAATTGTCCTTGTGTGTTTCTCGAGTAGGTCCACTGCGGGCAAGAGATAACACACGTTAAAGATGAGACTGGATGCTTCCCAATAAAAAAAAATAAAAATAAAATAACAAGACTTTTATAACCCAAAAATAATTCGTATCAGAGTTCAATATTCGAAAGATGATTAATTAAAATAAAAAAAAAATAAAAAAGATATGAAAAAGTGAGGGTGAAATGAAATTAGCTATTTTCTGACCAAGGGAATTAGGAAAGAAATGAAATTATTGATAACAGCGGAAATTTTTCGTTTGAAATTGTATACCCACAAAACAAATAATTCGAGATGAAATAAAAAAAAATATTGCTGGTGATTTGAAAAGAAAAAAAAATTTAAATATCACCAGGTATAACGCAAAATGATTCTACTGGTAACACGAAAGAATAATAAAAATTCACAGTAGAAAAAAAATGGTAAAAGGAGAAAAAAAAATTTTGAAATATATAATATTTTCGAATAAATAATTAAAGTTGTACGAGAAAAAAAATGAGCAAGAAAAATAATTTAGTTTGAGTGTTCGTATAAGAAAAGAAAATTCAAAAAAAAAATCGTTAAATTATTTTCGACAAAATTGTGCAACGGCAAAAATTTTCAAGTTGCAACAAAATTGTGGTTTGAAACTGAAAAACCGCGCCAACGTATTTATTGAATGGGCGAAGATAAGCGTTCGTAGGTTCGTTGCAGTTAACAAAAGGTTAATGTACAAGTTCGAACGAATGAACAAAACGAGCCGTGCATACGTCACGAGTTGTACACTCCAAGACAAAAGTGGCTGCAAAAATTTGCACACTACTTGCCAAAATTTGTACTTAGAAAAATTTTGAAAAGGCCGAAATTATTTGAAATTAACGATGTTTTCAAATATGCAAGTTAAATTTTGAACCAAAAAAGTTAAGTTGCACGAAAAATATGAAATAGAACACGAAAAATATACTTAAAATACGAAAAATTACGAAAAATGTATTTTTTATTACCTTTTTTCAGCAGAAAATTTTCAAGTGATACCTTTTTATCGTTGATTTTTTTTTTTTGTTTTCAGGTTCACTTTCTGGAATTTACGAAGATGATGCTCTGGAAATGTTGATTGAACTGCGCTTTGGTTGTTTTGAACGTACTTCGGTGAGTGTTTGAGTTGTGTTTTTTGAGGTTTAAGATGATACCAAAAGTGAAGTTGAATTAAGATGATGAATACCAATTTTGATGTTGTTGAATTGAAGCTTTTACGTTGGTTTCAGATCAATTTGTGATTGCTCAAGGCAATTTATTTCCAATTGATGACTTCGACGAATTAGTTCGTACACAAACAGGGCAGACACTAATGAATTTACTAGTTTTCGGGCAACACAAGCAGGGCTCCCAAACAACTTAGCAATCGACGAGTCCTAGAATTTTCGAAACACTTGGCTGGATTATACACAAGCAGGGCAAATCCTTTTCATCAAACGACGAAACTCATTGAACGTTTACAGCATTCAAGGTGAAATTAAATTTTCGATAACAAAAAAAAATTTATGACTCGAAATAAAAATGGTAAGTTGGAACTTTGTTACCCAACACGAAAATAAAATTACGAAATAATGACTAAAAAACACAATTATTCACGAAAATATTAAAAGTTTGATTTAAACACAAAAATTCACAATAAAAGATTTTAAAAATTTTTTAAAATTTGTTTCAGGTACAAGGATTGTTACCGAGCGATGCTACCATATAGAGGATGAGGACCGGAGTTGTAACAAGAAAGAAAGATTTAAGCGAAGTTACGTCCAAGAAGCGAGTGTTTATTTAAGAAGTTACATAATTTAAGCAAAGTACATTTTTAGAGCAATGAACGAACGTTAACGGAAACGAACGAATGAGCAGCGGAAGTGGTGGAACAGTGTAGCCGCAAATAGATATAAATAAATGTATATGATATGTGATCGTGTGTTCGCAGGAGTGAGAGGGGAGAAGGATTTGTGGTCTCAACAAAGTTATCTATACCAGACTGTTTAAGGAATGTGTGTACAAAATGTAATGTTTTTATCTTGCATTGGTCATAATTTATGAGGGTTAAAGTAAAAACATATCTGTATTACCCAATTTTACTTTATAAGATCATATATATTATAATTTTATACTTATTTATAAAAAAAAATTTAAATTAAAAACAATAGAGTAGAATTTTTGATAAAATGACCCCCTACTTACTGTGATTGAGTCAAGCAAGGCTGTCATCAATGGTGACTAGTTAGAGACAACAGGAAAAACTCCAATGTTGAGCCTAGTTTCATTTCCTTTGAATTCACCATAATAACTTTGGTGGTATTAAAATAAAGGCACAGAATACATTATGAAGTTTGTTCATTTCCATAATGCCTTCTTCACATTTTTTCTATTACGACAACATAAATTTTTCATTTTGAAATAGCCCATAGCTTACAACATACTATTGTGATACAATCCATTGTGCTCACTCACAATGGTAATTGGGAAATAAAACATTATGTTTCCTCGAATATGTCGACTTGAGGTGTTCAACTCGCCCGTTCTAGCACTTTTCTACCAATCACTGAGGCAGTAACATCTCCAACATGCATACATTCTATAAGATGATGACATGGTAACAGAGCATGATATGATTACAAAGCAAGAATTAAGTAAACAGTTAAACTCTTAATCAATTCGGTGGCTTTAATCAGGCTTATCTAATTCAGAAAAATTTTTCTTTAAAACATTTTCCTCTGAACCCAACTAATGCAATATTGGTACATGACTTAACCTCCTAAAAATCCAGTAACTAATAACTTTCCACACTACTTTCTGACATCCGGGAACATCACAATTACCAGGCGAGGCTAGGTATACTAGTACCAGAACAATTAGTAGGACAGAAAAAAGAATAAAAAGTTGGGAGAAAAATATAAAAAAAGGCAAAATCAGTAAAAAGGATCCCTAAAACAAACGAAGAATACATCCTACATGTAAGGAGGATAAATATTTACGGTCATGGTTTAACCCCACAGACTCCCTAATGTACGTAATACTTCACCCAATGAGAAATACCTTACAATAGGCTCGTCGCCAGATGCTTGCCAAAACCCCTACTCCACATTATATGAGAAAATTATAATATTTTACCTGTTTGCCGACAGGGAAATAAAAGTCTTGTTGCCGCAAAACTTTGTTTATTATAAGTTGACTCTGACATTGAGAATGTGGCACATCTCCAGACAAATGATAACAGCCAATTCCATATCCGGCAAACTAATTATGAATGGAGGAAACCAAACTCCAGTAGACGTTTTTCAGGTTGACGACTGCATCAAATAGGATTATTTGTCAGCGAGGGTTCTGATTGCAATAATTAACAGCAAAAAAAGAAAAACGTGTTCCTCTCATTTTGCGAGAGGAGAAACAAGTGACTTGATTTGTGGTCTTTGACGGACTGATTTGTCTTCTAAAAATCAAGAATGAAGACGAATGGAGAAAGAAAAGGAATGGACTATGGGGAATACCTAATTGGATCCAGGCTGCTATAATTCGTGTGTAGTTACATTATTATATTATATTAAATAGGTAAGAACGTGGAATGGCAAGTATAGAAAAAAGTAGATGCCATTTTATCTGAAAGAGCGGACAGTACAGAGTTTAAAGATATGAAAAAAGAGACGGCGAATTTATGATAAGTATACGAATGAATGGGGGCTAAATGTAATTTAGGTGTCCGGGGGGGAAAAAACGTGAGGAAAGAATATGGTAAAAAGGAAAAAAGAAATACGAGAACAAATATTAATTCAATCTTTCCCCAGTTGGGATGCCTCAATTTAATGAAAAAGAACTCCAATGAAAGAATTTTTGAGAAATTTCTATTTTAAAAAGGTTTTCTCCTATCAATTGCAAACTCTTTTGCCGAGAAATGAATTATTTCTCACAGGTACCTAAAATAATACCTACTCTGCGTAAATAAAGGAAGATAAATTCTTCCTAACCATATATGTAAAAAATGATCTTACATTAACAATTTTTCGAAATAAAAATTTGAAAAATAGATTACCAATAACTTCCAAAAGTAAAAATAGTATTCATCAAAAACCATCAAAAATTCCTGGAGATGAAAGTCGTTAAATTCAGTAAAAACGTAACTCCGATTCATATACTGAAATTAAATTCCTAGAAATGAAGAAAAAATGTAATTTTGGTAAATTATGAGAAAAATGTTAGTCTTTTCTATCCATAACCTACTTCACCACCTTAAAGAACTAAGAGAAATCAAAAGAATCATATTTTTTGAACTAGTACCCAATTCTCATAAATTCAATCTCTCTGACTTATGAAAAATTGCACATTTTGATAGAAAAACTAAGGACATTTATTCTTTTTGAAATTATCTTGAGAAAAAATCCTTGATGTCAAAATGCTCTTACATCACATGAAATAAACATTGACCGTCCCCAAGAGTTAGTTTGGGAATTTATTAATATTGCTGAACTAAATGAAAAACCTTCCGCATCAGTCTAATCACCAAATTAAACAACTAATAATAAACAACATAAAAGGCAATTCAATAAAAATCAGAAGCAGCATAAAAGCACGTCAGATTTTATTATGGTTGCCTCGCCGAAAATATTAGAAAAATCTCGTAAAAAATCTAAAACAAAATATAACTTTTCTATTTAAGAAACATCTAAAGACGCAAAAATTCATGTGTCACTCTACCAAATATTTTTCTCGCCTCAGAAAGGATATTCTATTTGCAACAAATGTCACTGTTGGAACCATTTTTCTGCTGCTCTCTCATGTTTTTTCACTTAGTGTTCATACAAACTGTATTTTTATGCATTTGTCTGTACACGGACTTTTTCTGTTGAATTTAATTCGATATTTTTCATTATGTTACCTAGTTTTTATTTTGTCTATTATATAACTTCATACTTTCCTATAATGTGTTTAGATTTCCTTGTGGCAGTGGGTTAGTTTTGATGTGTATGGTCTGTAGATTCTAATTATTGGCATGATCTTTAATATTTCCACAGATATTGAATAGCTACGGTTTAAAGACTTATAATTTTTCCCAGGCATCGTCTAAATTCGAGTGAATTAATACCTGGCAGGGTACTAGTTTTGGGAATTGGTAATTCTGCAACCACCATCCAGTGAAGGTGATTTCTTCAAAGATTTTCTTACTGTAACTAGCTAGTTGTAGAAATGATACTGGAAATATGGGTAGTGGAAGCCTCTTGAGCCACCTGGTATACCTAAAAATTATTAATTTTTTTTACAGGGTACACATTGGCCCAAAGAAAATTATCTCGCACGTCCATTTTCACCATCACATTGCTTCCAAATCTCTATTTATACTTATTAATTTTCTTTTACAAATCGGTTCACTTTCTTTTGCCTGAATGATTTTAATCTAAACCACATTCAGTTAATTTGCATAATTATGACTTGCGATTGGTGTGACAAAATTGAGATTGATCAAACTAGATTTACTAAATAAAAGATTTCTTCAAACAAATCAAGGAAAAAATACATCTTACTTATGAATAATTGCTGGGGCATGAACAACATAACTGAAATATGTCTGGCAACTGGCATGTGTTCTAAATCTGCAACATATTTAGAATTATTTTGTAATGGAATGAAAGGTATGTGGGCCAGGAGGGAAATAGGATGAATTTAAGTTTTCATGAAAACCATTAGGCATAAGTACCCTATGTAACAGCAGTATCTTAAATGTGTCACTGTACTATTCACCATATACGATCTTGCTCATTATCTAATAACTTTAATTTTCCTTTTATCATATAAAAACTTTTTTTATCTATTTTTGTGGAATACCTTGTCGTGAGAGATATTTGCACTAGAAGGTCTTCAACAGTATTTTGCGTGTTCTGCCACTTCATACGATTAAGTATTGGAGAGCCAAATCCTCGGTGAACACTGGTGATTTTTGAGCCAGTTCTGAGAGTATATATACAGAATTTGGCACACGCACACAGACACACATGCATATGTACATGTACGTAATTATGTCATACGTTACGTCGTTTCTTGCCTCTGTCGAGTTGATAAAAAACGACGCAGCGTGTTTGGTACTGGGCCGTGACATCACCGAGATTGTTATCAGGTAATTGATCTCGGCCTGTGCAATTTATCTTACCTGTACGTACGTACAGGTACAAACATACAAACGCACCAGTGTGTATTCGTTTAACGTCAAAAAGACGATTATTGCCAGCCTTGGGCGGCGACTGTTGTCAAGGGGTGCAAGCCCCTAATTCCTCATACAAGTGATGTCCCCACAGCTACTCCCCCAGTTTTTGCGCTGCAAAAATGATGAGTCATGTCCCTGGGGGGACTCATCAAGTTTATTAGTGCTGTCGCTGGTCCTTCTCCCATTTAGTGAGAGCGGAACCTAACGCAGCCCCTACACACTCGTAAGAGTGTTTACAGGCGTTAAAACAGGCTTGGTAGGCGTCCCTGCTAGCCTGTCCCCTATGTCTGGGTGGTTGGTTTTGTGGAGCCGGATGGGTATAAGGATGAGGATAGTGGGAAGGTGGAGGACCAGAGGGGGTTTTCAGTCTTGGCCGTTTGAACATCGGGGAGTTTGAATTCCCCGATGGTCTGTAGGCTAGACCAAAAGCAGGAGGAGGACATATTTGAGGCACCTCTTCCGCCAGGAGTTGCCTCTTCACATCCAGTGTCACCAGGGCTGAGGACCCCTAGGGTGGGCATTCTACTCTCAGTGTCTTCTCCAGTGACTTCGGGGGTGAAATGAGGGCAGGAAGGGGTGCGGACATGATTTTGACAATGTCCACAGCTGATGTCGTGTCCATTAGCAACTCGTTCTCAATTCTTTCAATTTCCTTTTTGTGTTCCATCTGTTCCTTAGTCTTCACAGGCTCAGGAACAGGTGGTACCACGAATTGGAAATCTGGGGTTGGGAACTGTGTGTTAGTTGGGGACGACATAACAAGGAAGATTGTAAAGAGTGAGGAAAAAAAGAAAGAAAAAATAGAAAATTGTACAAAGTGTTTTCGGCTTGTTCAGTCTGACAGCAGAAAGGCGAGTGAAAAACGTTGCGAAAATATTTTTTGTTCGCAGCTTTGTTCCAAGTCGTTATCTTATTTCAGACATGTTCTGAGGGGATAGTGCATAAAATATTCTACTGCTGAAAAGTTTTCCAGTCGAATTCTGTTAAATTTAAGCAGAGTTAAACGTGTTTGAATTTTCGTGTTTTTGAAATTTTGTATCTCACAAAGGAATGCACTCTTCATTTGTGACATCACGATCTATTGATTATTTTTCTTATCTGGTTGTTTGTCAATAGAAACATGTTGCGATGTTTTCTTCTGTATAGCATGTGGGTTTGTTTATTCGTGTCGTATTTTATTTGCACACATTTTTTCTATGCTTATATACGGAATTTCTTGTGTCATGTGGAACTCAGGATTCTCGCCTATTTTTGTGCGGTGTTACAGAATTTGTAGTAGGTATTAATTTTCGTGAATATTTCAGTTTCTCCTTGCCAATCTCTCAGATTTTCAAGTTGGAGATTAGTTTTAAGGCTTTTTGCCGGCTAGGGGCCTGCCTCTTTTTTGTGAGCATAAGGGGGCCAATGGGTCGTAGTATATTTTGACGGTATCATCACTGAATTTCAACATTTTCTTTGTTTTTTTTTTCTATTGGTGAGTTTTGTGATTTATCACCTTTTTTGACTGATTTGTCCTCAAATTTTTGTGATTGTGTTTTATTGGACTCTTTGGTCTGCATATTTTCTTCGACTTTCCTCTCTGTAATCTTCTTTGCTGTTCTTTGGAGCATTTTTCTGTCGTCCTTTGTAAGGTACACAGGCTTCAATCTATCAATTGAAATCATTTTTTCTTCACCTGCGATTAGTATTACAAAATTCTTGTCATCTCATGATACAACCTTATAAGGACCGGCGTATGGTTTCTCCAATGAAGATCTTATTTTTTCATCTCTGACAAACACATGAGATGTTGTGGCCAAGTGTTTGGAGATATAAATCTTTGGTTGGCAATGACAAGCTGCCTGTTTCAAAAAGCTGTTAGCATCAGTCCGTATGTTTTGGACGAGCATTTTGGGGCTAGTTTCTTTCGAGTGGATGAAAAAGTCCCCTGGAAGGCGTAGCTCTTTGCCAAGTGCTAACTGCGTTGCAGAGTGACCTGAGTCCATTTGAAAACAGATCGAAGGCCCAAGAAGATGGTTGGTAGTATGTCAACCCATCTGTAGGTGTCGCAAGCCATGATTGAAGCTTTCAGAGCTCTGTGCCATCGCTCAACTTTACTGTTAGCTTGAGGATGGTAAGCTGTGGTGTGATTGTGTTGTGCACCAAGCTTCTTAGAAAGCTCTTGGAAGAGCAAACTTTCAAATTGGTGAACCTGGTCTGTAATGATAACTTCAGGTATGCCATAACGGGCAATCCAGGTGTCGTATAACCTGGCGGGCTACTGTAGGAGCTGTCATCTCATAGATAGGAACTGCATCTGGCCATCGAGTTGCTCTATCGATCATCGTCAACAGGTATCTGTGTCCTTGGGATGGGGGTAATGGACCCACCAAGTCTATGTGTATTGTTTTAAACCACTCTGTTTGTTTGAAAGATTTGAGAGGCGAACAAGTGTGTCTTCCTACTTTAGACTCTTGGAAGTTCAGGCAATTGCGAGCCATTTGTTGCAGTCAGACTTCATTCGAGGTCAAACAAATCTTGATGCTACTAATCCAGCAGTGCATTTTGGTCCAGGGTGCGATAGATTGTGCACGCTACTGAAAGCCAATTTGCGATACCTTGTTGGCAGGAATGGTAATGTTGCATGTTACTAAAACATTAGTACCACGGATTTTCCTTTGTCTCAATTTGAGAGCTGTGTCATCGTTTGACAACAGTTCTTGCAATTCTACATCCCTTAACTGTTCTTTAGCTATTTCAGTGTAAGGTAATTGAGACAGTGCCGAGATGACTTTAATCCTACTAAGAGCAACAGTTGGAGTGTTGAATTCTCCACTTATACGCTGAATGTCCGTCCAATGTAGTCCAATTGTCGAGCTTTTCTCGGGGAAGCTGGTTCTGTCTTCTGCGTAAAGGCACGTCAGGGGTTTATGTTCTGTATACACAGTGAAACATCTACCCTCTAATTGGTGCCTGAAATGGTTCAACACAGCAAATATTCCCAGTAACTCCCTGTCGTATGTGCTGTTGTTTTTATCGATTTTTGATAGGTTTCTGGAGAAGAAAGCAAGCATTAACTTTTTGTCAATGTCCATTTGGTAGAGTGTTGCACCAATAGCAAAGTTGGATGCGTCAGTTGTGACACATAATGGCAGACTTTTGTCTGGGTGAGCAAGCAGAGTTGCATTTGCCAGTGTTTCTTTGATGTTTTCAAAAGCTTTTTCAGTATCTTCAGTCCAATCGAGTGGAGTCTTATCTTTCTTTTTATTTGTTTTAATCAATGCAAACAGCTTACTTTGTTCAGCTGCAGAATTTTGAATGCAACGTCTGTAGAAATTCACCATCCCCAAGAAGCGTCTGAGTTCAGCAATGTTTGAGGGTTTTGGGAATTTGAGTATGGACTCTACCTTGGTCTTCAAAGGTGAGATGCCTTTGGTCGAGACTTAGTAGCCGAGAAAGTCAATTTTGGTTTGTTTGTATAAACTTTCTTCAACAATGATGGTAAGTCCAGCAGCATGTATATGCTTTACAATGGCTCTTACATTCTTCTCGTGCTGTTGCTCCCCGCCTTCTGAAGTAATGCATATGTCATCCAAATATGCATAGGAAAAGGGAAAATCCATAAACAATCTGTTGATGAATCTCTGGAAAGTTTGTGCAGAATTATGGTGTCCAAACAGCATTCGAAGGTATTCGAATAAACTAAAGGAGGTTATGACCTCTGTCTTCGGAATGTCCTGTTCAGCCATTGGAATTTGGAGGAATGCCTAGTTGATGTCAATTTTTGTGAACATCGTTTTACCCTTCATATTCACATTGAAGTCCATTATGTTTGGGACTGGATATCAGTCAGGAACTGTTTTGGCATTTAAGGCCCTGTAGTCGCCAACAATTAGCCACTCTCCACTTGCTTTTTTGGTCATGTGGATTAGAGAACTCCATGAGCTCTTCGAGGGGCAGCTTATGTCTTCCCCCATTATGCGATCATGGTATTCCCGTGTTGCTTTGAGTTTATCAGGCAGTAGCCTGCAGGCTCTAGCACAGCAAGGCAGTCCTTTTGTTTCTATATAATGAACGGTGTCATGTTTATAGGTCAAATGCCTGCGAATCGATGGTTGAGTGACTCCAGGATAGTCAGACCGAATCTGTAGGAATTATTCGTCGACTTTAGTGCAGCTGGATATATTTGTGTCCAGTTGGTATGCTAGTGTTTTGCCTTCCACCCACAGACTTGTTGTCTATGATCTTTCCATTTTTGAGGTCTATGACCAGGCTGTAGTGCGTGACAAAATCTGCACCCAGGATCGGAGTTGGAACATCTGCAATTGTGAAAAACCACATCATGTCTCTTCGCAAACCGATGCTTACTTTGCTGGATTCTATTCTGCAAGCTGGAAGGTTTTACCATTCACAGTTCGGAGGTAGAATTTTGGAGGAAATGCCTTTTCGTTTTTACTTACTGGCAAAATGCTCAAGTCAGCATCTGAGTCAATAAGGTAATGTCTTCTGTTAGTCCTGTCCTTGATGAACAGGCAGGGTGAATTTTTTTTCGAAGGATCCTCAACCGCGTAGACGACCCCTCTTTCTAGTTTGATAGGTTCGACTTCTTATAAGTCTTTCCCCACCATTGACATCTGTTGCTGCACTTGGTGGCCTCCGTGCCAAATCTATTTTGGAAAAAGCAGGATTTATCATCTCAATTCTGAGACAGTGGTTTGGTGGATGATGATCTTCTAGGGGGAGTTGGACTCTGACCCCTTGTAGAATTGCTCTTTCAGTCTCTGGACCGGGATTTTCTGTCATTGTTTCTATTGTTGCTCCTGCTTTTCAAGCGGTTGTTACTTCTACTATTTCTTGAATTGTTTTTATTGTTGTTTTTTTATTTATTTCACTATTCATCTGAGCTATTTGGGCTCTAAGCTGGGCTAGTTCTCCCATCTCTGCCAATACAGCACTAATTGAGGATGTTGATCTGGAATGTTCCACTGCACTATCGGCTCTCTTGGCCAAGAAGTCTAGGTGCTTGGAGTTGTTGATCACCGTGGTATCCACAGCCGCCAAACACTGCACAACATTTTGGGGCAGTTGTTTGCAGAACTGCTTCCCAATGACTGATGGTGATACAATGTTATAAGCCTTCTGTCTTAATTTGGCCATGAAGATGGAGGGCTTGTTGTCTCCCATCTTCATTCCACCCATGACATCATCTATTATTTGGGTTTGAGTCTTACCAAACACATTGCAAATCTTTTTGCAGAACCAACTGTATTTATCTGCTTCCGTCGGAGGTCATTCCATGATATCTGGAATGTGGCGTATTATTTCTGCGGGCATGCCGCTGCAAATGTGGGTGTACTTCTGGTCATTCTGTAAATTTTCAGTTTTAAATCGACCCTCGAGGTGAGTTAGCCAGAGTTCTACCTCATTTGGGAAAAATTCTGGAATCTCAATCCTTCACCTTTGGATTGCAGGGTTCTGCAGAGTCTGCATCTGCAACAGCTGTAATAGCTGTGCAAGCACTTCAGGGGTCAGCTCTGGCTGACCTCTTCCACCTGTCCCAGGGTGATTTGATGATGTCTGGTTAGTCGCATTACCATTTCCACTGGTGTTGGGCATTGTTGTTTGCCTCTACTGTGTCTCTTTGGAATTACTTCTTACAAAGATCCCACCAGACTCCGTCAGTTGTTGGTCTAGGGTCGAAGGTTCGGAGTCTCAGCTCAAAAGATAACCACTTCGGAGGGTGCGAGCTGCTGTCTCGTTTGGGTTGACTACAGCTCCCAAATGCAAGGCTTCTGGTCTCAGGATTTGTTTTTGTTTTTCCAGGGTTTCAAAGATTTCAGAGTCTCTTGTCGAAGCTGGAGGAGTTGGCGGATGAGGACAACTATTCTTCCAGGTCTGCTTTTCTTGGTTCCCTTCTGGCAAATATATTTGGAAGGGGGGTGTTATTTCCCACTTTCAAAGTCAGACCTCTGCTTCGACAGCCAAAGGTGTCTAGTTCTGTGAAAAAATTATTTGTATTCACAAGCGAGTAACTCGCCAGCTCACCGTGTAGTTTTGGAATTAGCGCAATGAGCCTAGACACCCTCGACGTAGCCAAAAAATCACGTCGAGGTCACCATTGTGGAATACCTTGTTGTGAGAGATATTCACACTAGAAGGTCTTCAACAGTATTTTGCGTGTTCTGCCACTTCATACGATTAAGTATGGGAGAGCCAAATCCTCGGCAAACACTGGTGATTTTTGAGCTGGTTCTGAGAGTTTATATATAGAATTTGGAACACGCACAGAAACACATGCATACGTACATGTACATAGTTATGTCATACGTTACCTCGTTACTTGCCTCCTTCGAGGTGATAAGAAACAACGCAGCACATTTAGTACCAGGCCGTTACATCACTGAGATTGTTATCAGATAATTGATCTCGGCCCGTGCAATGTATCTTACCTGTATGTACGTACATGTACAAACATACAAATGCACCAGTGTGTATTTGTTTAACGTCATAAAGACGATTATTGCCAGCCTTTGCGCAGCGACTGTTGTCGAGGGGTGCGAGCTCCTAATACCTCATACGAGTGATGTCCCCACAATTTCATTGTTGAAATTTTCCACTAAAAATTGAGAAATTCTTTCTTTTTGATGAGAAGAAATAAAGAACTGAGGAACATGTTGTTAAGTTCCTATCATCATGATGCAAGTAAAATGACAAATCTAAAATGTGTGTGTAGTTGAGTCTGTTCCATATTTCACTGGAAATTTTTATCCCATAAGAATTAAAAGGGAATAATCCGAGTACAGGTAGGTATGAATGTAGCTTCTGTGAAATAATTTATAGGAACATATACTGAATGCAGCTGTTGAGAAACAGAAGAGATAAAAATGATAGGTACAATTTACTTATTTTCAACTATAAAAATTGAAATATAAGCTACTAATATCTATAATATAGTGACTTAAGTTTTGATTCAGAAAAAATTTTTGGTAGAATAGTTTTCAGAAATATATCATATTTGATTAAACTTACATTTATTTACAATATTTCATCATCATAAACTCCAACATTTGTCATTTTAGACACTATGATAGCATAAGACGATATATTTCGAAATTTTTATTACAAAAATTGAAGAAAAAAAAATCAGTCAAACTGTTTTCAAATTTATGCTTATAAATTTGAAACGTATAAGCTATTATTTGGCCATACATTTGTCAAGTTGGATGGTTGTAACCCACTCGCTGACACTTCAAAGCTATAGGTTTCCAACTTAATTTCTTTTCCATACATCCCCTTACATACCCGCATAGAGTTATTGGAACACAAAAAACCAAAAAATGTAAAAAAAAAAAAACAAAAAAACATTAGAATCATAATTTTACTACCATAAATTTTGTACTTACGTTCTTGTTATTTTGATAAGACAACTATATTCTTAAAAATCTATGAAAACGATTGAATTTTTTGTGTACTATACAGGATAGTCAAGCAAAAAATATCGAATTCATATTCACTTGAACAAACAATCACATAATTTATGAACATGTATGTCTTGTGAAAATAATATCTTCACAATAACAAAAATATTAATTTCAATATAACAGCCTTAGAAAATAAACAAAATAGGTAAACAGCAGGTTTTCTTGTCTGGTTAAAAGTGAAGCTGTTATTTGGCCAAATGTGTGTTGGTTGACAACAATATTTATTTAAATACTAGCTACCCTCGATGTTAGCTTCACTTGACAGATGTTTTTGTTACTAACCTAAGATCTTTGAAAGTTCAAACATTTATAACTTTGCCACCAGGGCGTTATTTACCTCTGATTTAGATAAAAACCTTACTTTGGACAACACAAATAATTCCTCAAAATTTTAAATAATCAATGAAAAACTTTTGGAGATTTTAGGTTAGTAACAAACAGATATTTACATTTTTGTTTATACCTGAGTAAGGTAGAGGCGGAGAAGATGATGCATTAGTAAAGGTGTCGCAATATCACAGTCAGGTTGGCAGCACTCTTGAGGGAAAAATGACATCATTGGTTTGTAAAGGGTAGTCCACAGATATTCTGTTCAAGTATTTGTGATGAGAAACCTTGTGCCCTTCTTGCATTTTATTTTAAAGTGAATTGTGTGGTTTATGAAAAACTTAAAATTAACGAACTTGAATTGTGATGCTAGTTAATGCGGAAATGAATTGTCCTTTTTACTCCAAAAATTTATGAAATAGAAAATTTTGTGTAGACTGCGGTAACATTTAATTCCACTGATTTTACTGTCATTATTTAATTTAAAAAATATGAACAAATAAAAAATTCAAATCAGCTAGTATGACCAACATAAATTTTGAATTTGAATTTTTTTTAAATATACGCAAATTTTTGTAAACCATCTTAGCCGCCACTATGTGGCATCTTACACACCCCACTGGGTAAGATAGCAAAAATTATAATTTTCAAATTTTTTTTATTACTCCTTTGTTTTTATACAAGCATTTGGTTGAATGGTGACAAATGATGTTAGTAGTATACAAATGATCATTGAGGATGCCAGGGTATGGGTGCCCTGATATTCTTAATAAAAATTTACATACTACTCAACATGTGCAAAAATGGTTAAACAGCATGCGACTAATCTATTTTTTACTCTCATCGTTCACCAGTCCACATATCATATCGTTTCTATTCAAATTTGATGTTTACCATCAAAATACCCTGGTGTTCATATTTATACACATATTATTATATCTATACATTTATTTTTTTACGTAAGAAGTAAGCATACCCTGAAGGGTATGTTTTTTTCTATACCACTGTCTTATAGAAAGAAAATTATAGCTTGTAAGTTCAAAGGTGACAGTGCCGGTGATGATGATGATGATGATGACTACATCACCATCAAAAAAGAATGTTATGTTGTTTTCATTTGTTGTTGTTATTATTTGTTAAATTGAATAATAATATATTTGAAAAAGTTTTTGGTTATAAGTGGATTTGAACATGGTATATTTGAGTAAAAGTCTAATGCTTTAACCATGAGGCCACTAAAAGTGGTTAATGAGAAAAAGTATGAAACTGGTATACTGATGACATTTTTTTCACTGGAAAGAGCATGACGACACATATTTGACCAATTTGTTATGAAGAAGAAGAAAGAGGAGAGAATACAAAAGTTTAGAAAACAAAATAAGATGGTAAAACAAAAGCAGAAAAGGGAATATTTCCGTATGAATACTTCAAAAATGTGGGAGTACTGGGGGATACAAAATTACAATTGAAATAAGAATTTAGAGATACATTGTTGAAAAGTGTAAAAGGTTAAGAATGAAGATACGAATTTTTTTAATTATGAAGTGGATGAAGAGTCTGCCCCCTCAAATGATGGAAAATATGTTACGGATAAGTAGTATATGTTTAGGTACTCAAAATACGTGGAATGTATTTGAGTGCAAAAAATTTGCAGATTATTTACAGTTATATTGTGTGGTAGATACTTTGTTGTTAGAGGATATATCTACATATTTTTGAAAAATGTGTTTGAAAGAGTATAAGTTGGATCTGGCAAAATACATAACTCTATTAAGTTATGCTTACAATGTGATGAAAAAAACATTGAAAACTGAATTAAATTTATTCAATGCTGATGAGGCAAATGTGTATTGCTGTTTTAGAAGTCTATTAAAGGTGGAATAACAAGTACAATTACTTGATATGTTCACGCAAATATGAATGAATGGATAAAAACATATGACTCATCAAAACTACCATGTTCCCTATTGTATATTGACACAAATGCCTTATATTCATGAGCAATGAGTCAATATTTACCAGTTTCAGAATTTTAAGAAGTAGAAGAAAATTTGTATTCTATATGTACTGACAATTTTATTATAAACTTAGCCAACAATAGGGAAATGGGGTATTATTTTAATGTTGATATAAGATATCCTACCAATTTATACGAAGCACATAATATTTTACCTTTTTTTCTTGAAAATAGAACTTGGAAAAATTTCACTCAATTTTTATGTACATTAGAGAATAAAAAAATAAATCATATTCATTATCATTTGCTTAAGTTGGCTTTAAAGAATGGTCTAAAAATTAAAAACATTAACAAAATTATAAAATTTAAACAGTTACTTATTTTATCATTGTACATATATATGAATACTAAATTACATGCACCTAGTAAATCTAGTTTTGAAAAATAGTTATTTAAACTTATAAATGATACTATTTTTGGTAAAAAAACAATGTTGTGTTTTGCCTTTTATAAATTTTCCGGTTGTAAAATCCATTAATTTTTTATTTTTGAGATCAACTAATGAACCAAAATTGGATAAGAATATTGCATCTAATAGACAGGCTGCTTTAAATTAGTCAGAATTGACGATAGGGGGTGGAAGGGGGATTCTCAGGCCCTAGATTTTTAGGGGCCTTGCATTCTCAAAAAAAAAGAGACAAATTAGTAGACTTTTTTGTAAAATCTACTGAAAAATAATTAAAAATGTTTTTTTATTTGTTCCACTTGCAAAATAGACTTCCTCCATATTATAAAACCTATTCCCAAGACAAAATTTTTTACTACGAGACCTGCACAAAGATGCAATTCTTATTTTTTCAGGGCCCATAAATTTTTTTCCCCTAGCCTGGATTTCCTTTCTACAGGCCTAGGATCATCTATGGTGGCAGTGTATTTAATTTATATTGAAACTGATATTAACTTTGCATGTTTTTTGTCTATATGCAGCGAAACTATGGTAATTAATTGCATTTGATTTGGATTTTGGAGCATATTTCTTAGGAACCAAACTTTTCACTGAATATCTTTTCACCTATGGACATTTTGCCTATGAAATTCACATAGTGGACAATTCACTGACATACATTTTCTCTTTCAGGCTAATTCACCTATTTCAAAATTACATATAAGAGTACTTTCATCGATTTGATTAACAGTCAACAAGGTCAATAGTAAGTTGAAAAAAAACTTAAAATAATTTTATTTAGTTAATGAAAATTTGAAATCATTAAAATGAAACAATAATAATTTTGAATTTGAAAACTTTCCTTAAACACTTAAATTATATCAGTGTTGTACATTTTCATAAAATTTTATTTTTCAAGACAATAAAAAATTTATACAATTTAATATAAAAATTATAAGAATGGGAAAACTAGGAAGACAAAAAAAACACCAAAATTTTAAAATTAAAAAGTGGTAATACTTGAAAGTGTATGTACTCGGTTTTCATTTTTATTTTAATTTTAATTAATAAAATTTTATATTAAATTTAATTCGATAATAAAAATAAAGTACTTAAAGTTTAAAGAATTAGAGAGAATATATGTTTTGTTGAATGTCCAGCAAACCTTAATATCATTCAAAAAATAGTGAAAAAAACTGTCTGTGAATGAGTAGTCAACTAAATAGTCATTAGGTGAAAATCCTGATCTGTGAATAGTCCGCTTAGTGATAAATTCTATTCAATGGAATGTCTGTTGGTGAAAAGAGAATCGGTGAAACAACCTAGACCTATATTTCTAATTTTTCAATTTCGCAGGTAACATACTTAAACCTGCTTTAGAATCAACGAGATATTCCCTCATTTTTTTCCTATTTGATATGAACAGGCAGAAAGAGAAATTTTGCAAGATGGTAACTATTGCTACAATATCTCAACGTTTCTGCTAATAGTTTTTCTATAAATTTATCACATTTGGTGAGCCAGTTCTTTCTTTTCCACTCGTCTTGGACCATTCTCTTGGTATAGAATCAGCATCTTTTTTGTATTGATAAGCATTTTCTCCATGTTTATTGATGTGATAAATGTAAAAGTTGTCACACCAGTTTAGATTTTTATTTTTAGAACTTCTGGATTTGGATTGGCCTGATGGTGTGTGGCTGGAATTTGCTTGATTTGTATTATTTTTAGAGATTTTTGAATGAGGCCTTCTGTATTTCCAATTGATGCTTTGGAATCTATTACTGGATTTATTTTCACTAAATGAGTTGGTATTATTATTTCTATTTTCAATTTTTGTAACAATATATTTCTACTCACTAATATTCATATTCATATATCGTCTCACCAATAAACTGTCTTACACCCTGTGTAACATATGACAATAAAAGTAGTAAACAGAATACAGATGCCACTGGAATGTTATTGCATCAGACAATATAGCTCTTGCTTGCACATTCATGTAACTTATTTACTTGTCATATACACCTGTAACCTTTAATTTCCTTCTGAATTTGTTGACATATTATTTCGTCATATAAAATGTACCTAGTAACTTCTAGAATCCTCTTGAATCTTTTAGAAATTTTCAGACCTAACCACATTATTTATGGGAAGATAATCAATCATCTTATAGGTAAATTATGACATCATTTCACTCTGACCATCTCACACCACTAGTTTCTCACTAATGTATTCATCTGCTTACAAATTCAATTATTGATCTAATTATTGTAAATAAAAATGTTAAATTACTTCATGAAGAATATTTGAACAGCCATCTTCTTTAATAACCATCTCTAATAACTATTTTAGTTTCAAAGTCTCTTGTAACCAATAACTGTTAAGGGACTTAATAGGCGAGTCTGTAACTGTTAGTATAATCTGTACTTTATTACATTAAAATTGTTATCAAAGTCATTAAATGTTGATTGGAATTTAATCTAATTGTTCTGAGTTTATCAATCAATCATAGACAAATTTTTCTTCATATTTTCCAACTTCAGTTCTTCTATCTCAGCTTTTAGTTCTGCCTATTCTTTTTTATCAGAGGCCATAGCACTGATCACAGGTTTTCCTGTATATTCTATTGCAGATTTGGCTGCCTTTGCTAACATCATTCAACATTTATCACTGTCTCAATTAGTTAAATTCAATGCTCTAAGAGACTGAACTACTAATACTGGTAATTGATTGCAGAATCTATCAGTTATTTACATGGGTGATATATGGTGATCATCTATTCAAATTAATTTAGTCATGAAGACTGTAAGTTTATAGTCACCCATGGACATTCCTTTAATGTTCCTGTTTGAATGTTGTACAAAAAATACTTTTAATTTTGTTTTTAAATCATTTATATGGAACTTTTTCATCATTAGGGCAGTTCATTATGTCTGAACATGATTTAATTTATTTAGGCTTACATATTTCCACAGATTTGTTTGTATTGCTTTTATTTATATATTTCTTCTAATTCAAAACAATCAGCTAATTCGATGAACCAAGTTTCAATGTCTTTTGGTAAAAATTTTGGTACTAATATTAGTTTTTACTTTTTAGACATCCCTAGTTCATAATGTCCAATGGTATCGAATATTATTGTTTTCATATAATTTTCAAATGTTTCTTTTTCATTTCTTGCTTTTCTTCGGCTTCTAACCAAGCTTTCTTTTTCTCATCAGTTTCATCAACCATATTAAGTTCTTGAGTAAAACCAAGGAATGCTCAAATTATTCTTCCACTTCTCAATGTTTCATTATCCAGTTTACCAGAAATTATTTGAAAAGTAAATTGAAAATAATTTGTATTTCAAAATTAAAATCAGAAATATCTTTATCAGAGATTTTTGCAAGTCCATTACCCTCCAAAAATTGAACAATTTAAATATATTTATATTACATGAAAGTGTATTTAAGACTATGAGTTGGATATCTTAAAATTTCCACCTACACCCGATAATACCATCTAATTTCAGGTGCGATCGAATCAGCACTTTCCAGAGTAATTATACTCGCCTGTAGAGCACTGACGTACCAGAATCAACAACCTCACACAAAAACGATCATGTGGAGATCATCACCGTGGCTTGTTTGACGTTGTAGGTATCTGCTACCTGCAAGCCAATATTGTTTGCGACATTGTGTGTTCTACAGACCAGACTTAATATACTGGTGCTGGTAGCCAACCCGCTTAATACGTTTACTCACCTTCAGTAATCAACAACTGACTGAACACTGGTCTGCGACAGGTGTATCAACGCCGCCACACGCATAGTATTAGCGATTACCAATGTACACAGGTATTCGCCTTCAGTATTATTTAGTCTGTTAAAATATGTGTAGACAGTTGCATCTGTGTTGATGCTCACAGATAATTTCTGATGTTTTCAGTGTGGAGCATTATATTTGGGGTCCACAACCCCGTCCCGTCTGTCACCGTAAGGCCCAGCCTTAAAGAGAGAGGGAATTAGAAGTCCATCCCCCACACTAACGTTTATATTTTTTCATCGAGAGAACATTTATATAGTACGATTAAAACATACTAATTGACTAAGGGATAGTATAAACTTAAAAGATAGTAAGTATTCGATTTTACAAACTTAAGCCCTTAATACAATAAACATCCTAGAGGTAAAAAATTATCTTCATTTTTTCCTATTAAAAATGGGGGTTGTAATGTGGTGGACCCAATCGTCCGTCACATTGCAAAAAATACGACCCATTAGCTGTATAAATAAATGCATGTATATATTTCAGGTATGTGCAGTATAGGTATATAGTACAGCTATGCATATAAGCATAAGGTAGGCTTTTATACAGGTAAAATAAAGGATGTTTAACATCAAATAATGTCGTGTATATTTTGCAATGTGGCGTATTTTTGAAGTGTGGGGGACCTCTTAGTCCGCCACGTTACTGCACCCCCTTGTCTCTGTAAAAAATGAACAGAATAATATTCCCTTTAGAAGTTTATTCGTGACATCTATTTTCTAGAATCATTAAAAAAAAACTAACGCTGCTGTTCTTCATCAGAAAACCCAATTTGCAAATCTACATCTGTAATTGTACAATCTTAAATTTCAAATGTATGAGAAAACTGAAAAAAACTATAGATAGTAATTGTAACAGTATAATTGTTACAAAAAGTAGACGACACACATATTATTTTCATATAGTGTATATTTTTTATGTGTACAAGAAAATATCAAGATGTAATGTAATGTACAAGAGAAGAATTGGTAAGTAATCAGGCTTAAGTCTAAAGGTATCGATTCGAATGAATTATACATTGGTGTTGTGGGAGATATACAATGTGATTGGTTGATAGAATCTACGTAATTTAGAGTGAGCCAATAGAATAACATACTTATGACATAAAGTGGGTGTAGTTATAATTTTAAGATGAATTAGGAATATTGCAGAGTTGTATTTTGTATTCATGGAATAGATGACATCATTATATTTAGTAAGAGAATATTGTATTAGTTGGAAAAGGTGACGTCAGGATGCAGGCCTTGACAAGTTTCACTGACGTCATTAAGACAGGCTATAAGAATGAGGTTATAGACAAAATGAAATAGAGGAATAATATTGATAGAATACAAAATATATGTTAAAATAAGAAACGATATAAAATTATCATTACAGTAATCGGTATATAAAAAACACATAGATCTATAAAAATTTAGTGGTTACAGTTTTAAGTGGAATAAATGAAATAACCCCTGTTGTCATAAATGCATAAAAGATACTTTAAGAAGCACAGCTATGAGCTAGGCGACCTGTTTTTCTCCGCAATATTTTTTGGTTCCACATGTTCTCAAAAACTACTAAATCAGTAATCATCAATACTCTATTAGACTAGCACATACATAAGAACGATGTATTGTGATATTTCAGGTTGATCCAGTCTGTAGTTTTCTCAAATTCTTAGAAAAGCCACTATTCCAGGAATTTTAGAATCTCCAGTTTTCTCAGAAACTACAGAACAAATAGGTTCTAAACTATCAGACTTGGTCTCATATGAGACCATCTTTCTTGAAAATTTCAGCACTATCGCTTGTCTAGGTTTTTCAAAACTGTGAACGCAAATTTTGACTAATAGATAAAAATAAATAGATGATAATGGAAAATGATACCAATCGTTTTCCTTTCTCATGAAACGGATAATTTTTATCATCACCAGGAGAGCCATTGTCATCAATCAATAATAAAATACCACTCGAAAATGTATCATCAGTATCAGAAGTTTTTATTAACCCTATTGATCATCTCGTGAAGAATAGCAGCCACATTCTTCATTATCTGAAGTGCGGATTCTGTGGGATTTGTCGACGAATCATTTTTTTAACAGGCAAGTGTTTGGAAATCAAATTAAAGTTCGTTTCATGAGTTGAGAAGGCGGGAAAAAAATTTTATTTTGCCAAAAAATTCAGAAAATGGAATAAATTCTAAAAATATTAATTTAATTGCCAAAAAATTCCCAAAAATGCATATTTTCTAAGAATAAATGAGGAGCTGGAAAAAAAATGAAATATGAAGTTTTTAGATAATATTTTCATTGTCTATTGGAGAAAAATACTCAAATTAACGATAGCTGAATCGACGCTAGGAGTCCACTGTGTAAATTAACAATAGATGATCTTCCGATGTATACAAAAGTGTTTCCCAATGGTTGAATCTCCTTTCCACTGCGAAGTTTGAGCAATTTGAATGCAGAAAATTAAAAAAAATTTAAGCAAACATTGAGTTTACAAAAAAAGCTGGATAACTTCTGAAATAGGTAATAAATCTAGAGCTATGGCAATGAGCTCATTGAATTTCTAGTTGAAAAATACATCAAATTCATACAAAAAATTGAAGAGTTCGAAAAAACAATGAAATTTAATGTTTTTGGGGCTATTTTCATTGTCCATAGTTTCATTTTTGTTTTTTCCGGATAATGCCAAAATACAGTTTTTTTCGCCGAATTTTAGCCTTAATAATGCCCAAGAATCCGCACTCCAGTTATTTATAACAGCTATCTGTGATAAGTTATTGTGAATTCAGTGAAAGATAATATTTATCTATACTTTAGGCTCTCCGTTGTGATTGCTGGTCAATATGTACCGAATAAACTGTTGAATAAAACACGTTTTTCCTAATGCTTAATTCTAGACGCAAGCGAAAGTTGTTATAAAAATATTTTTTAATAGATATATATGACCAGGTTCACAGTTCACACCATGGAAACTTTCTTTCGAACAACCAGACACAATGTCTTCTCAAAATGCTCTGGTGGACTGCGGAATTAACGTAGGTCTGTCGAGTCTAGGACTATATAAAAATAAAATTCTTCGTATATTTTAGTAGCTATTTACAAACCTGAACGAACTTTCCGGGAAGTACGTAGGATTAACCTCTCAGGTGAAGGGGGACAGGTTTATAAATTGACAAAAAAACTTTCCCATCGAGGAGTGTAAAAAATTTTTAAACCTTTTTAAAGGAATATGTTATTGCATTCTAATAATCCGATAAAAATTATTTCACAAGATAAATAGGAATAAAAATAATTACAATCCTTGCTGAAATTATTAATTTCTAAGCCATCTTTATACGCCAAGTGATCTTCATCAAGCATATTACGATGAGTCTAAATTCGTCCTGAACTGAATTAACATCGAAAATTAATTTTCTTCTGTTTATTGTGTTTAGACAGAAATTCATATAATCTCTTCAATTTTTATTTCAAATTTTTAATTTTTCTCCATCAGCAGGGCTTGAAGAACAAGTTTTTCGATCATCAGTTCACTCTATCTTCAATATACCTCTCACAGTTTCGCAAAAAATTAGTTAAAATGAGAAAATAATAGCTTTAATCCGAACAAATCTATTTTATTAATTTACAATTTCAAATTTAGATCAACGTAATCATCGTTCATTTTTATTTCACTATAAAATTATGGTTGCAAATTAGTGAAATCAAAGTTCTCTACAAAATATATGGGCCGGGCACCTTTATTTCTTGACTTTTGAAATTTGATATATATAAATATGGAATTTATTCTACGTCCACTCGATATCCTATAATCGAATGAAGAGGAAGATGGATTAGTAGCAAATTGTCCTCTGCAGGGATGCATGTTTTGCAACCTACCACCATGTTTAATACTTAATAGCTTGACTGAATTTCTTCTAAATAACCATCCGTGAGAAAACATATCATTCTGATTGAATATAAACCCATTATCTATGAATATTTTTTCCGTAAAAATTGACCAGCAAACAGTAACCAAGTGTGCAATATCCAGTTCAAAGAGTTGATCCCTAAAAAATAGTCATTATATTAACGTCAAATTGAAGAATATATGTATTGATTAGTAGAAAATGGTTGGTAGGCCTTAGTGAGAATCTGCAAAATTAAACTGTTAATTATTATTTTTGTTAATAATGATGAATTCCTAAAGAAGAAATTGAAATTCTGGTGAAACTGCAGAAATTATTTTCAATACTCATTGGATTCTTACCATAGGAAAAATTAGACAGAAGATTGGAAAGTTCTTTGAGTATCATTTTTTGGTAGAATCGACGATACAATTATTGTAAATTGCTTCATCACAAAATGATGGTTAGTATAAGCTACGCTTAAGTCATAGGTACTCTTTATAAAGTAATTCTGCTCCTGAAAGTAGTTATGGTGCCTAAACCGCTGCATTTCAACTATTCTTGGTTAGGCCGTAAAACTGTAATTTGATATTATCAGATGCATTTATATGAACTTTATTCCTCTCTCTACTACCACATGATACATTTCTCATATTAATTGAATGAACTGAGTACCCAATCAATAGGTGCTTTTAACCTTTTCGTGTGAAAAAGGACTTCAGTCAAGTGTGAGAAATATGAGGAAACTTCACTGTAATGCTTGTAAATATCTAAATGACTAATTCTTCAATGCATTTAATTTTCGAATAATACAGTTTGAATATAATTTAGATGTATTTTTTGAGAAGGTACTTTCTATGTTCACAGTCCACCTATCAATTTGCGAAGTGAGACTGAAATATAGTTGTGAAAAAGTGACTTTTTTGGGAGAAGAATGTCTATTTCAATAGTAATATTATGTCATTATCATACATTTAATGGAACAGAAAACGTACTCAATCATTAAAATTTTAAAAATAGTGACAATGAGATACCTTAATGAAACAATGTTTTGTGTGTTTGAATAACTAACCAACACCTTATGAATCTATATTATAAAATTCAATCCCACTTTTTGTATATTTCTACACATTTTTTTCAACATTCATAACACTTTAATTTTAAAAAATACTCCTCTTCTCTCACTTCACGATTTTTCAACTTCTGTTTAAGGTACAAAACTGGGATTTGTACTATTGAAAAGAGGAGAAACTTTGCTTGAATTCTCTAACAAAATTTTTCTTATCGTCATTAGTTTTTCACGAATCGGTCATAAAAAAAACTGCAAATTAATGAAAAATTTATCATTTTTTAATTTTTAATTTTATTTATTTCAAACATTAATGATGGCAGAAAAAAATTTTCAGCGATGACCTCACTATTTTTTAACAAAAAACATTTCCACCATCATATTTAACCTGAAACGAATTAGTCACGAGATAACGTCAAGAGAAAATACAAGACCAAAACAGGGTGCTCTACGTATTACTATCGAATTTCATTGTCATGGGACAAACATCAAAGGCCCTACAGACTCTCAAAAGTTCTAAAATTAACAAAAATTTGAAATATATATATACATATACAGAGTTATTCATGTTATCACACACCATAACCACAGGAAATTAATATTGTGATGCGTGATGAAATTAATCAGTCAAATAACTGTCATATGATTCGTCATTTAAACTGCACCAAAACTCAAAAGTAAAATACACAAATATAATATTAAAGTATACAACTAAGGAATTAAGATAATGTAATTAATAGTAAGTAAAATGAACGTGTAAAGTAAATTGTTCGAAATTTTCACCAATATAGCCATGGCTCAATAACATGGGTAGTCAGTAAGCTCAGACCAAATAAACTTAACTGAGAAATAAGTACTTTTGATTCAGCAATTATTTATCATATTTTAAAGTTATTCTTTAGTGGAATGTGGTCCATATTTGTAAATCACTGATAACATGTGACCCCACAAAAAAACATCCAACGGATTGAGATCAAAGGCCAAATTACCTACGGTCAATCAAAGTATGTTCAAGCTGAGTTTACTAATTATCTAGGGAATTGATTTATGGCTACTGGCAGTCATGTTGAACTGTTCACTTGAAAATCTTCACTTTACTTAGGTAGTAATTACATCATCTTGATTCCTTTCTTGTGTATTCTTTTAGGCTATTTACTTATGTATTTTATTTTTGAATTTTGGTGCAATGTAAATGACAAATCATATAGGTAACAGTTTCCTTACTCACTCATTTCATCACACACCACTATATTAATTTCATATGGTGAACAATAACATGAATAACCCTGATATATATAATCATACAAGCCTTACAGTGCCACTTTGCAGTGCTTTGGCTTGTACTGGCTGGCAACACCGAATTCAATTAGTTATTAGGATTTAAACAACGAAACATTTATAGTCGGCGCCTATGTCTTGAGTTTTGTTTGAATAATTTTCATTGAATTTTGTCTTTAAAAATTTGGTTATATGTTTATTATAATGATATTGTGTGCAGAAGAATTTGAGTGACAGATAGGCCCCACGCCCAAGTCCCATCATTCCACTGAATGTAATAGTGGTATTTTTTTGGAAAATACACTACAATTAAGATTGAATTTTATTATGTAGATGTTTGGGAAGTAAGAAACTATATGACATGTTCCTTAAAATTCACAACAGTTATGTATTCTCATGTGTCACAAATTTGAAATTGTTGCTTGTTGGACTAAAAGTGTATAACTATATAGACTAGAAATAAAGTATGTATTCTCTATTAGTGTTAAACTAAATTACACAGAGTGAGAAGTAGATGATTTTTAACATCAGATGTGGAGGACCATGTCAAAACAGAAAACGAGTGGAAGATGGAAAAAATTTAAACATTGGTATAACTGTGTCTATATACTTATTAACTGATGATAATGGATTATTAAGTTTGATGTATTCTTGAAAACATTGTAATGATTTCATAAATCGAAATGTAAAATACCGGGCAGTTGTGATATTATTCAAGAAAGTATTTCTTCTTTTATGAAATATGTTTTCTGAATTAGAATTTTCATAGCACACTTTAATGGCTTACACGAAGATATTGAACACATTCCTATAATTAATTTTTAGAAAAAATAAAAAGTGTTATTGAAAGTATTGTAAATTTTGTAAGTCAAAAAATGACATTTTATTTAGCTTTTTTCATATTTCATCTCATTTGTTTCATGGACCGTACAATTTACCAACTAAGCATACCATTCAAGAAATTCAACTAAGTAAAGACAATAATTTTTGACGCTACATTTTAAAGGTTGTGTTGTTACAAAATTAAAGTCCAGGAATCTACGCATCCACAATTTGGTATTATCATACCAATGAGGAAAATACATCTGACTCTGACTGAAAAAAAAAATCATTTTCTGACAGTTGTGCCTGTATTTTTTATTTGGTGATTTTTTGAAATCCATGACACCAGATTGAAAAAAATGGAAAAAATAATTCAGAATTTTCTTTGCATATAAGACACTTCCTAAATACGCCACATATAGTTCAATCTATACAGGTAACTGAAAAAATTCTGTGATCTGTTAAATTCTGAAAAGAGTGTCAAAGTCATTGCAACATAAATTTGGCTTACTGTTAATTAAGACTAATTTTTTTAATTCCTGACTATACGATTAAAGTTACATATTTGCAAAAAATAATACTTTTGAATAAATCAAAACAATAGAAAAATAAAATTATTGAGACACCTAATCAAGCATTTTTTACATATCAATTTTTATCAATTTGTTAAACAATAAGTTTCATGAATTCTTAAATTTTTTTGCAATAAAATTTTAAGTACATTCTTTTCAAATTAACTTCCAAATTGTTATTTATTACTTACCTACACCAAATAAATTACTAAAATAAAAAATACGATAAAGTTATAGGATATGTTGATTTTATAACATAGTAACTGAATTTACTAAATATTGTTATCGATTACGTATGTAGGTACTTAAACGAACATGAAGCGAAAGCAATTTTTTTTTTGAATCTTAGAACAGTTATCGAACACACGGACACTCAATCGAGCATACATCCTAGAAACTGAGATATAATATTTACAAATTTTCACTCTAATACAAGCTAAAAGTTTTTTTGTCTATTTCTTCTCACTGCCACTCAATGAAATCTGCCAAATTCGTTCTTCTAACATTGGTTTTCTCCTAAATTTACGATTTTACCCGATATTTTAGCAGGAGAAACTTCATTTTCTTCTGTTTATTGTTTTTCTCCTGCAAAATTTAGTAAACTGTCACCTCGAAATTATTTTTATTGATCTTCTTCCAATGCTACCTTATTAGTTAGTGAAGCAATTTTGGGTAGTTAGAGAAAGTACTTTAATTTTTCATTCATAGATTTTGTGAAAAATATATGTGAAAACAATGTTCATACTTTACGAATCATAATTTGCTAGTATTGAAAGAAGAACTACTTCTGTTTCAACCGTTTCTGTTTTGAAATTTTTATTGCCTCGTCCATATCTTTTCTTTTATTGGTAAATCACCGATAGTTGTCTATTTTCAGAATATTTAATATAGAACTTCAGGGTTTTAAACAGTTTCTCTTGCTGACAATGCTTTTCCATCCTTCTCTCACTAATTTAATACCAAAATTTTTTCTTTTTCCTCTTTTTCGAATTCAGTAATTTGGCAAAATCTTTTCTCTGATTTCCCATAATAAAAGAATTTCTTCTGTTCTTGCTCCCTCCTGTTAATTTTTAAGAAATTTGTTAGTGATGGAAAATTCTGGCTGGGACTTATCGGTATATAATCTGATGTTTGGCCACTTTTCTTGTTTTTTGTTTCGTGATGGTAATATTTTTGTAATTTTGCCAATTTTTATTCACAAAATTAGAGTTTTTATTGAGGTTACCGCGTTGAGTTTGATAAGTATTTGCTTCAGCCACTATGGACAATAGATGGTGCCTGTCTTAGTTTTGTGATTTAGGCAGGTGATAATCAGTCCGCTTAAAATTAAATTATTAACGTCCAGTACTATTTTCATTGAACTAATACAAAATTGGAAGCTAGTAGAAATGTTTCGTGTTCACAAAATTTTTAAATCTGTTACAAAAATTTTTTTAATATTCAGCTAAAAAATAATTTTATAAATTTTTTTATCCCAATACTTAAAATTTGAAGAAATAATTATTTTTGGTGAAAAATTTTCAAACCTTAAAAAATTTTTAGTAAATGAGTTAGCTACTTTGTATCAAAAGTTTAATGTTTTGTAAAATTTAAGGTAAAATTTTTTAACTTTGGTTGGAGTAACTTAGACAATTTTTCAAGTTTCTAGAGTCAATTCCAATCTGTGAGTTGGCAATAAAATATCCGCATTTTAGGCAAACTGATTGCCCAATTTTCAACCTAATCCAAAAATTAACACGTTTCACTATTTAGCCAGCAGAGGGAGACCATTTACTTCAGATTTAATAAAATCACATTCGAAACCAAAGCCAAGTACGGTTCTTGCTCAAATCAACATACAAAGTCAAGTAGGTATACCTTATGCGCCTCCTAAGCATTAGCAGAGTTGCTGCCCTGATCTGGACAATTAAAAAATAAATTTGTTTTTGTTTTACAAAATTTTAGTCTGATTTTAAACCTTCTAAAAGTGTAATGCAGTTCTGGTATAAGTGAATTCCTCATAAATAAAGCCTTCTCACTCTGTTACGAAATCTCCATTTAGTTTTTATGTATAATACCTTCATTGGTTCTTATTTTTGTATAATTTTATGTTACCAGTATGGTACAGACATATCATAAATATACTGCTGTTTGTGAAACAGACTCTTTATAAAATTGACATTTGATGGAATTAAGTACTTATTTATTATTAAATTAAGTATAGAATTTTATCAAACCTTATTCACAAATACCATCAGATATTTGATAATTAAATCAAAAGTATGAAGATCATAGACAATTATCAAACATAGGGTCAAACTTTTAAGGCTATCACAAGTGATAATGATTTCTTATATGGGATCTTTGCAAATTATACTTCATCATACCTGAAACTAATTTCTATAACTAAATCTCATAATAATATAAAATTTGCTCTGAATTAATGGGTTGTGTAGTAATTTTATCTCAGTTATCCCTCTGAGTAATTTTCAAACAATATGAGCTAATTCCCATAGGTAAACAGGGGCATAAGCCCCTGTCTAGAAATTTCTATAGTTGCATGGTACTATCATCTATTTTCTCAAAGTCATTGGAATATTCAACAATAAATACAAAATTTATGTTTTAAAATCACAGTAATTGTATTCCTACAACGCAATGTGCACTGAGGGCCTACATATAAAAATAGAAATGCTCCTTATTTTTTAAAACAATATAATAATGGATGGAGATAATAATTGGTTTTTCGTGAGTTAACATGTTTGAATTGAAAGGTAATGTTGAGGATATTACATTTGAATAAAATCCTCCCACCCATTCCTCCACCATTCTAAATAAATTTTTGAAATTATCAAAAATAATGAAAATAACTCACTGAAATGAATCCTGATTTTGTATCATTTCACGGAAATATATAGCTTCAACCTGGTTAGAATCATAGTTTATCGTTGTAACTTCATTCAAATGCTTATAGTACTTCTGAAGATGGTCAGTTGAAATTTCTAGTGAGGGGAGCTTTTTATTCTCCTCTAATAACAGAATTCTGTCATAAACCAGAAAAATTACTTCTCCATTGTCTCTTGTTGTCATTCTAAAAATATAAATAATATCCCAATTAAGAGCAGGTGATACAAAAAATTTTTCATAGTAATCATCCAGTTTCAAATCGCTTCTAATTGGTCTATGATGTCCAAAACATGGCGACATGTAGAGAAACATCTGGTTTGCATATATTTCCCTAATACTTTCTGTTTCTGGATCAATGAAGGTTACTAGTTGAAAACGGAAAAATTCTTCATTCATTTGGTTGTAAGCTAATTCATTTAGATGAATCTTCCACTGATATTTGTATTGTCCAGTTTGAAATATACGTTTGCAGATAAAAGCCAACTGCTTAGGTAAAAGTTGCAGCAAAGTACTAGAACATAATATATCAGATACCAACATCATTATCATAAGTATATTATATATAATATCCAAGAATAACTAAGTTGCGTGTTTATGAATCACAGATATGATGTAGAATTATATATAACCGATCAAATAGGAGAAAGAAAAAGAAATCTATCACATAATGTTCTCAGATTATTCTAGATTTGCATTATACAGTTCAAAGTTCTTCATTGAGTTTTGAGAAAAACTTATTTCTTAGTCCCTTCTTATTGCTCCCTATGTTATTGAGAATGAACAGTAAAAATTATAAAAAAATAATCCCTAAATTAGGTTCAATGATTGAAAAAACAGCTCAGAATGTTTTCTAGTTAGTAGCCTATTGCAACAACGAAAAATTTGTATTGTTTTAATTTCAAAAATGCGCTGAACTTATTTTAAAAATAAAAAAAATTGTATTATGGTAATTGGCCAATAGACTACATCTATAATAAAATTTATATTTAAATCACTATACCCATCTCAAAATTTTACAAGTCAAATTTAATGAAGATTGGAGTGTAGTTGTTTTGAAGTATGGCAAGTTCGCTGGATCTATTTTGTTTCCTTACTTTTGAAATAAAATATTTTATAAATATTTTAATAAAAAATACCAATTTTCCAATTTGGAACAATACTCGTATGAGGTTTTAGGGGCTCACACCCCTTAATGACAGTCGCCACCCAAAAACTGGCATATATTCTTCTTTATGATATTAAATCATTTACACACTTACATTTGTATGTTCATACCTGTACATACGTACAGGTAAAATACATCATACGGGCTGTGGTCAATTATGCGATAACAATCTTGGTGATGTCACAGACTGGCACCAAACACACTGCGTCGTTTTTTATCACTTAAATGGAGGCAAGAAATGACTTAATTTATGACATAATACCAAATGTATATGTACGTATGTGTGTCTGTGAGTGTGTACCAAATTCAGTATATAAGCTCACAAAACTGACTAAATAAATTGCCAGTGAGTGCCTTGGATTTGGCTCTCCCATACTTTAATGTATGAAGTGGCAGAACACGCAAAACTGTAGATTATTTTCTACAGGTGAATATCTTTCATAACAAGGTACTCCACAGTGGTGACCTCAATATAATTTTCTGGCTATGTCGTGGGTGTCTAGGCGCGTAGCACTAATTTTAAAACTAGGTGCGTTGTGCTGGCAAGTTACTCACTTGTGATACAAATACTTTTGCAGACCTAAACACATTTGGATGTTGAAAAAGAGGTTTGGCTTACAAAGTGGAGGTCTAAACTCCTCCTCCAAAATAAATTTGCCAGAAGGGAATTAAGGAAACAGACCTAGAGGAACAAAGTTGCCCTCATTTGCCAACTCCTCCACCCTCAATTGGGGACTCTGACATCTTTGAAATTCTAGAACAACAAAAACAGATCCGGAGGCCAGAAGTATTGCGTTTTGAAACTGCTATCAATCCAAATGATTTAGCAGTTCAAACACTGAGGAGTGGTTGTAACTTGAGTCAAGACTCCAACCCTCCAATCCCAGACCAATAACACACGGAGCCTGGCAAATTTTTGCAAGAACTACTGACTCACAAGAGCTGTAGTGGAGGCAAATACAATCAACAATATCGATACCTGCAACAAATGCTGGTGGTAACACCTCAAACCAGACATCGTCAAATCAGCCTGGAGCAGGTGGGAGTAGTCAACCACAGTTGTTTCCCAAAGTATTAGCTCAGTTGCTACAATTATTACAAATGCAACCAATGCTGAACCCTGCATTCCAAAGGCAAAAGATTAGGATTCCCGAATTCCTACTAAATGAAGTAGAACTCTGGTTAACTCTCCTCGAGGGTCAATTTAAAAAGGAGAACTTACAGAACAACCAGAAATATATACAAATCTGTGGCGGAAGGTAGCCGAAATAATACGCCACATTCCAGATATTATGGAATGCCCTCCAGCAGAAGCAGACAAATATTTGTGGTTCTGAAGAAATATCAAAAGTGTGTTTAGTAAGACCAAACACCAAATAATTGACAATTTTATGGGAGGAATGAAGATGGGAGATGACAAGCCCTCCATCTTCACGGCCAAACATACAGAGAAGGCTGATAATATGGTAGCACCATCGGTCATTTGAATCAGTTCTGCAAGCAACTGCCCCAAAATGTTGTTATTCGTGCATTGCACATTAAACAAAATTGCATGTATGTTTGTTTGTACTTGTCTATCTATGTAAATAGACAAGTTACAAAGCTCAGTCCATGACAAATCTGAGAGATAACAATCTCCCCCATGTCACAAACCGATACAGAGATGCATTCTCCGTACTTTACCATTGCTATAGCAACTGTAAAGTATGATGAATAATATGCACTGTAACTTATGTAAATAATACGTAAGTGTGTATGTGTGCATGTAAGGAACCGGGTATATAAGACCAGAAAATCTTAGGCAAAATTACCAGTGTTTGCCGAGGTCTGGGTTCCCTCATACCTTTTAGGTATTTTGGCTATAACATGCAAGTTGTTCTGTTGAACACCTTCTGTTGTTGGTTTACTTTCCACGACGTAAGGTATTCCACAACCATTTTTATGTCTCAATTCTTGTACAGCATTTTTCCAACTAGTTTTTATTGGCTTAAAGATTGCTTTAATCATTAGCTGCCATAGATATGTGGCATGGGTATACAGAGCAATAAAATAGACTTTATTTCTGGAACGAAATTCAGAAAGATGCAATGAAATGTGTGATGCATGACCATTATGAAATGAAATCTCATGTTTTAGTATTTTCATTTTTTCAAGCTACTGACCGAGTTCATTGGCTATATATTCATAAAAGGTTTACTCATTCTGTTGATACACTATCAGTTATTTTCTTCTTAGGCATCCATACTCCTTTAAATTCAACCACTGGGATCATCAATTCACTGTGTGCATTTGCTACGAGTAAAACTTTAACATTTTCCTTATCACTGTTTCCTGACACAGAGTAAAAAGTATTATCTCCATGTTCTGCCAATACATTTCCAACATTTGAAGCTAGGAATAAATCTGTTTCGTCGCAATTAAATAAACGACGACTATCATCAAAAAGTCTTGTAATTCTTCAGCCTCGATATAAATTTTCACTTGTCCAAACCAGGATTCTAAATTTTCAACTGTTACTTCAGCTCTAGCTCGAACCAAAGTCTGGTTTGTTCTCACCGAAAGAACTGTATAGCAAGTCAAAAATAATGTAACCCATTTACAGCCAGGCTTATTATCTTCAAATTTTGTTTCAATTTTTTTTTTTTTGACCAGTTCCATGCACTGCACTGATTAACTTTATTTACTCATAGGAAAGGCAGCACTATTAGGTACAAGTCTGGATCCAAGGGCAAATACTTCTGGCGTACGTTTCTGGCAAATTTGTGTCTGGCCCTTTCGTATTTTTTTTGTAGCGACTATTGTATTTGTTTTTCAATGTGGTTTGTAGGACAGTGTGAGTAATGGCAGCATACTTCAGTGGAATTCCCCTCAACACGTCATACAAGGCCTTCTCTAGTCTCTTATTTCGATCTTCAATGATGACACATTACTGAGAAATGAAAATTTGTATCATAAAAAGCTTTGAAAATGTAACAATAACAAGTACTTATGGCTTCTATTGGAAGTATCGAAAATCTGAAAATTACATCATTCATTTTCCAATAGCGGCCATACTAGGAATTATCTGAATTCAAAACCAATAAGGTTTCCATTACAATATCACATTCCTGAAAGTTTGCATTGCATATTTCATAACAATAGTGTATTCTATTTTCACCCGAATCAGAAAATAGAGGAGTTATAATGAAACACTTACCTAAACTTTTTTGTTAATTTTTCACCAAATTTCACTCTATTTTTGGCGATAAGAAATCAAATTAATTCAGCTTCAAACACAAGGACAACAGAAAACAATAGCTGATATTATTGAACAAAGGAAGCATGGAAGGTGGTATGCTGCGGGTCAGTGTTACCAGATGAAGCATTATTACATTAAAATTAATCAGTTTGTTTTATGGTGGCCAAAATAGGCAGAGGGGCGGCTATTAGCAAATTACCTTATGCATTCCACGTATTTATTTTAACACTACGTCTTATTTAGCCTAACTACTTTCAAGGAGTTAAAATAAATGCGATCAAAACTAGGCTCTGTATCATTAGATAGAAGACCTACTTACAAATTAAGAATATTATCAAAACAATACTAAAATGGGGAATTTTCCATTAAGTAATTTTGATTTTTTATTACATCTATTTTTAAACTGCTATAAATGATTAAAATAATTAACTATATACATAGTAGATTCGTGAAAATTTTATGTTTTTTTCATTGATATAAATCTCAGCTCGTTAACTTAAATAGAAACCTAATAAAAATCATCGAGTGAAAGAAGGTAGGTGTTTAAATCGGAGGCAAATCACTTCCAAAATAACCATTGATAGGTTAACATCTAATGTAACCATGATATGTTAAGGGGCTCAATCATTGGAGTCCACAATGTACATCAATATTATAGTCTTATAATTTATTTACTTTGAAGTCAAATATAAGTGCAGAAATTTGGCTGTCTTTTATTCATTTCCGCAGAAATATTGTTAACCAAATTGCATCACACTTTTTTTTCTTATCCACTGATAGGTTACCATAATTTTTCAAATAATTTTAGAAAAAAACTCAATAAAATTCTAATGAACCTCCGTCTCAAATCAAGTGTAGATTATTTAAAAAATTAAAATTAACCACGTACAATATTTATGATTTTAAATAGAATTGAATTTATAAAAAATACAACCAATTATGGATTAATATTTTATTTTATTGTGAATTAATCCATAATATGTTGTTTTGCAATTATTGCTTATATATTTGGAAGTAAAACTTTTTCAGGATTTCTCTATATAATTTGGGGTTTTTTATAACATAAAAAAAATAAATAGAGCTTATGAATTAGACTATCTCAATGATTCATAATTAGTATGGTATTTAATGTGCATCAAAATTATTTCCAAAATTGTTTTTATGTTTTTATTAGTACTGTGAATTGAGGGTTAACAATGGACCAACTACAAAAAATAAGTGATAGATAAGCTTACACTCCACAGTAAGGATCTTTACTAGTAGGTACGGGCAAGAGGGTGATAAGAGATGAACTGCTATTTTGTGTTAATATTTATTTTATAAACTGTACTCATGAAAAATTAATAATTCCTTAGAAAAACTGCATAACACAAGATTGCTGCTCATCTCTTATCACCCTCATGTGCATACCAGCTAGTACAGAGTCTTATCCACAGTTCATTTCATTTCATTCACATTGCCTATTCTAGAGATATGAAGGAAAATAATAAACAGGTCCATAATTGGTGGTTTTCCTTAGTAAGTAACTGAAAGAATTTAGTCAATTTTTTAAATTATAGCAGGCCCTGCCTAATCCTATCTCTGAATCATTTGGACGGCCACTTAATTTGACCAAAATTTCTGAGAAAGGATCAAATATTTCTATATGGAATACCTTGTGATAAGGAAGTATTCTCACCAGAAGGTAAATTCTACAGAATTAATTGCGTGTTCTGCCACTTCATACCATAGGTATGGGAGAGTCAAATCCTCGGTGAACACTGGCAATTTTAGAGCCGGTTCTGAGAGTTTATATACCGGATTTGGTACACAGACACACTTACGTATGTATATGTATGAAATTATGTCATCAGTTGCGTTGTTTCCTGCTTCCATAAGGTGATAAGAAATGACGCAACGCATTTGTTATTGGGTCGTGACATCACCGAGATAGTTATCTCGTAAATGATCACAGCCTGTGCAATGTATCGTACTTGTACATATGCACAAGTATGAACAAATAAATGCTCGTGTGTATTTGGTTTCACATCGCAAGGAGGATTATTTGCCAGCCCTATGGGGTGGTGACTGTTGTTGAGGGGTCCAAGCCCCTAACCTCATACCAGTGAGTCCGCACAATCTATGTCTCCATGCATTTTTTGCCGCCTAATTCTGACATATTTTTAAATACTATGAACATAAAATTATAAAAAAAGCTAGATTAGGTTTTTACTCAATTCTTTAAAATGTAGATTTATATCTCAGTTAATTTTCTTTAAACCTTTGAAATGTAACCAATGTCCAAAATGAATGGAATATATGCAGTGACAAAAACAACCAATGAATGTACATTGAGTGTTTTATTTGGACATATGGGTTACATGACCTTTTTGGAGAAAGTTGATGAAAAAAATTTATGGAAGTTAAATAAACATTATCTACCTCAAACTGAGAATATATTTTGGTCTTTGTAACATACATAAAAATGGAACATTTCCCAAGAATTTTTATTCATTTATTTTTACAATTTCACAGTAGGTTGAAGATGTTTTTGAATGTTATTTTTGGAAGAAATTTTATTGTACCTCATCAAGCTTTTAATGCTTGAATTGATGGACAAATTGGCAAATTAGGAAGTCTACCATGGTGAGACTGATTCAGAGTATATTTTATTTTAACTTGGTCAGTACAAGAACAATGTAGATTTAAGAGCACAAATATGTGGTGAAGGGCTCATGACACAGAAAAACCTTTCTTCCACAATTTCATAAAATTACTGTGAGTTTTGAAAATTGTGAAGGAGAGAATAAACCTTCAAGTACACTTTTAATTGAGAATTTAAACAGAGACGTATAAAATCGACTCCATCTATCTTTCGAGAGTCAAACACAATTTTTATTGTACTGTTGGGGTATTTTAGTTGCAGTTTAGGATTATCAAACCAAGTTTAAAGCATTATTCAGAGGTTGCAAATCACATCTTGATGAAATATCATGTGGTATATTTTCGAGTGATATCTCCAAATTTTCTAACAGCTTATTACATTTGACGTTTGATTACTTTTGATACATAGAAAATGTAGCAATTTTCTATAGGTGTAATATTCTGTAATGTGTAGCCATGCAATAGTTAAATGTAGCTTAATTATAGCATGTGACGGACATTAATGTGCTTAATGAGACCAAAAATAGATTACCCTACATCTTGAGTTCCAAAAACTTAATACTTGAGGCGTACGAAATCGATTCCTGTCACAGTCAACATATTTTGTGCAGCATATGAAATAAATTCCTGTCACGTGTCATAAAGTCAACCTTTAATATATAGTGGTGTTTAAATGTTAATGACGTCACAATGTCCTCAAGTTAGGGCATCATGCAGCCGAAACACTGAATCGAGGGGTCTTGAATTGTGTTTTCAAGACATTTTATTTTTTTGACTTTGACTATGTCCTATGGCTGAATTCCTCTTGACTTGAATTAAACTTCTTCGGACACGGAAAAACGCAGCTTACATTTGTCTTCATACCTCAGCAAATTAATATGACGAATCAGCAATAAGCTAATTTGTGCGGATAGAAGAGCCTAACAAAGTTTTGATCCATATAAGGTTCAAAACCTACAAAAACGAAAAGCAGAATTATTTTGTCAAAGACTATAATTACAAAAGAACTATAGTGTCAACAAAGCGGAACAAAGCAAAGTGTGTAGCGGAAAAATAAAAAGTTAAAAAAAAATGTATGGCAGACAATAAGTAGGGGAAACCATCAGAAAGTTGTTGTGTCTTCACCTAATTGTGTGTCTTCATGAGTGATGGTTTTGTTGTGTAAAAGACTCCTAATATGAAACTTTAGGTCTCGGAGCTTTTGGTTGAAAGTGGGAGTGAGGTGAGAAAATTACTAACATAGATGGAGTCAAATCCACTATGCGCAAAGAGAAGGCTCGACGCGGATTTTAAATGACAGAGCAAGGCAGTCATCTTGAACCAATTCTTGTCTTAAAGTTGTCTTCAACACACCAAATTTCCCTCCTAACAGATGCCAGGAACTCCATCTGATCGTATTGTCAACTGATACTTCACCTTGCAGGTGTTTTCAAAAGATCGCCTTGAAGTGTGATGTACAACTGGCAAAACTAGAAATGACTTTGTGTCGTCACTACTAATCCTTCATGATGAAAGAACATTCCTAGTTTGCCTTTGTCTTCAACTGAACCTATCTGGAATGCCAACTACCATCCTAGTTGTCTTCAAGATAGATCAGATTGAATTGTATTCTGCATCTCGAAGATGGTACACATATTAAATTGCCTAACGTGAGGACTTAAACGTACAACTTGTGACTTGGACCTGCTACTATCCACCTACACAAGGACTCATTTGCAAAGACAAACCCAGTACCGGGTGTTGCCAGTACAAAGAACAGTGTTTTAAAAATTAGAATTCGTCTTTACAAATCAGTTATTCTTGTTAAGGAAATTTCCCCACTTATTGTCTGCTTAATTGCCTTCAAACATGCGATTTCGATAATAAAAAGCGAGAGGAATTACCAAATGTCTACAGCCAATAAAATTACAGATACTAAAATATATATATACGTCGACATATAATAGGCAAAAAGCGCACGTGGATGACTGATAAAACAAAATATAATAAAATATATTAAATGACTGCAAACCACAAGCAAAGCGTGGAAAGACCGGAGATAAAGCAAAAAGGTTGGCTGCATTCATGTCTGTCGATGGGTTTTTACTTCTATTCAATTTGTCTTCATCTAATATATATCTCATGGCGCCAGTCTGTCAGATTGAACCAAATTATTGTCTGAAATTGTCTGAATTTGGAAGAGTCGTTACTGAAATAAAATGCATTATAATTGCCTGAAAGAGAATCAGATTTTATTTCTGTCTGCACGTCTTCATCTGAATACGAGTTCGAATTCGGATAATATAATGTCCGAATTCAAATTTTGTCTCTCAAAAAATTGTTTTAAATTGTGACGTCATTATTTTGGCAGAATTTGTCAAAAAATAATTTTTTTTTGAAGGTCCAGATCTCGGACTTCTCATAATTTACAGCTAAAAACGTATGTATTAATTTCCCTTCATTCAGACTCACATAAAACACCCCCTAGCCAGAATAATAAACATTCTACAGAGAAATAAAACAAAACTAGTTTAAGAAAGAAACCAGTGTGATACACATAAATAAAATATCTCTCATATACCAGTTAGAAAATGTACAAATCAAGTCCAAGGAACACAAACTAAACGTTCATAAGAACATAAAAATAAATGACACAAAACATAATAGAGTACATAGCAATAACATAAATCTAATTGTAAGAGCTCACAAGAAGCAAGTAAAGTAAAGAAGAAATAAGAAAGCTTTCATAGTCAGATAGCTACAGCCAGCAGTATTTACGTTGATCATGAAGCTTCCTGATTAGCTTGTATTTTTCTCTCCTCAAGTGAACCAGTCTAAGAGAAGGGAGGAAAATTCAAGCTAATCATGGAACACTTTGAAATTAGGTGAATACTATATCAACTAGAATTCTTGAATTGTATTGATAAAATTACCCATATACCTATACCTGAAATATAATCATATTTGTTTAAAGTTTTATATTCTATTTTTCAATTTTAAATAATTCTGATTGTGGTTATTAAATTTTTCCTCAGTCTCTATAAATGAAAAATTAAACAATAATAAGAAAGTTCACTATTGGAAGAATATGATGTAGAAATATTTATTTCATTTGAAGGAGATTTTCTTATCAGTTAACAATTCTGTTGTTAAAACAGTTTGTAACCACAACTATAACCAGAACAATAACTTATAAAAACGTGAATAAATTTACAATATTGATTAGGGAACATATAACCAAAAGTAAAAAAATTTCGTAATCAATAACCAATAACTAAGTAAGTCTAACAAAATACTTAATCAATTAATCAGAATGATAACAACAAAGAATCGATTTTTATGAAATATAAATAATATAATTGATTATTTTTTTCAAAAATTACCAATTATAAATTATCGATAATTTGACTATGAGAAATTTTTTTTTTTCTATTTTACTACGAATTTTGTCTGAACCAATAACTAGTAACCACAACCAATGACCGAAAAAGTTGTTTTGGTTAACCAGAATAATAACCTGCAGTAACCATATAATTACATTTTTAAACATTAACCAGGAACCAGTAATCCATACGGATTTTTATTGGTTCCAGTATCCAATAGTCCCAAAAACCTTTTGGTTACAAAACCCTAGGTGAAATTTGATGTTAAGTTATAAAATATCTTTAAATGTCATGATGTCAAGAGAACATTATTGAGCTTCCAATAGACTGATATATCAAGTACTTGGTAGAATGATTACCAAGTATAAAAATATAGAAAAGAATCTTACTTTGAATCTACATTTCTCTCATTGATCACATCATTAAAGAATGCATTTTCCAATTGCTCTTGATTTAGAGAAGTTTGTCCAGTACTGATGAAACTTGACAGGAAAATCAAAGAAAATGTAAACATCTTCTTGTCGAACTTGCGGATGATTTTAAATATTCCTTTCGATAAACAAATGGAAATTATCATTTATCTAGCATAGGTTTAAGACTTATGAGGGACAGATATGTAAAAATTATTGAATTCACATAACTGAGCAAACAGTGGGTATGACTTACAATTTTGTTGCATAGCAATGTTTCAAGGACCAAACATGGCCCATGTTTAACTCAGTCTATTCCTATTTTCATTTTCTATCATCTTTTCAACTGATTATGACTGTTCCTATATATTTTATTTTATTTCTTCTAAGTCCAAAGTTTGCTGGTGCAATAGCAGTTGCTTTTTTTGTTACGTCACTTTATATCAAATTTTGAATGTAAAAGATGCTTTTGTATAAAGGATTTTGTTGTGTATCCATTTTCATAGAATAAATTATTTTATCCCCATTTTCTTTACAGTTTCTTTTTAGTAACCTAGTATAGTAACATATTACCTACTAGGGATAGGTCTAAACGTCATAAAACTGAACAGAAAATAAAATAGAAATCAATGGAAAAATAAGGAAGAAAGGAAAGCAAATGAATGAAAATGTGAAAATGGTTTAGATTAAGAAATTCTCACCTCAAAACTGATACTCTGGATTGACCACTACATATTATATATAGTAGGTATATGAGATTTTAATATAGGAGAGTAGGCAAGTAATACAAAAATCATACCATTTATCCTACAGATGTTACACTGTTCAGTAGAGGCAAGTTCTAAATATCTGTTCTCTCAATAAAATAAAAGTTACAACCCAGTAGGGTGGGCGCCACTTAATCTGTCTTCAGGACAATCTGGACTGTCACTTATGTCATCCAAAATAACTAGGAAAAGATAAAATGTATCTCTTCCTATGCATTTCTTCTGTATACTTAATCCAAACAAATTTTTTGATAATATGGACAATAAATACATTAAAATTACTCTTTTCTTAACAAAATTGGCTTCTAAATCAATTTTTCAACTTATTATACAATTTTTGTCTTTTTTCTGATACAATTTCAATGATGTTTCATCTTTTATTCTTTAATTCAAGTCAAGGTATATAATAATAATTACATATTATAAACTGTTATAATATAATCACTATGTGAATGTATTATTCAGTTTCCGTCCATTGCAAGAAAATTCTTTATCAATATTCTGATCATTTTCAATTTTTCATCTAAGCCACCAAATTCAGTTTTTTAGTTAATTTGAACAAAATACCTTGAGCCCTCTGGTACCACTGTTTCTACGGTTGTTTCATTTATAAAGTATTTTTTTCATGATTATTATATAAATGGTACCAATCTTAAAAACTAAATCAAAGCAGTTGGGACATTATCATGTTCATTCATAGCATAATTGTATAAATATCACTAAAATATACCTAATAGGTAATATACTTATTTATTATAGATTTTTGATGTTGAACCCATTTCAGTTAGAAAAATTTGGCCTTTTCTGTAATATGTGTTTTATATTAACTTGGGAATATTCCTTCCTTTTGTTCTCCGGTTTTATTTAACTTCTTTTTATAGTACCTCAACATTCTGAGAATATTCTTTTATCAATATAAAATCTCCTTAAATTATTTACCCCTTATTTATCCGAATATGTGTTCATCTTGGTTCCAATTTCCCCAAATTTTTGATGATTTCAGTATATTTTAAGTCTTAAGCAGCTTTTTAGCCAAATTATTAAATTGTTTTGTAAAAACTTGATATACACAATTTCTAATTATTCACACATTACACTAAATAAAGAAGATCCATAAAGATTAATAGAAAAGTATAAATTATTAACTTGGAGTTCATATTACTCTTCTGAAATAGAAATAATAGGAATAGAAATTCTTAAGTGTTTTACAAGGTACTTATGCCCACAAAAAATCCCTACTGGTAAACTTGAGGTGTATTATATACATATTATATGCTGCTATTTTTTCATGTGGAAGAATGATCAATGTATGCTTCATTTATGCCAGCATATTTTGAAGAGTATGTCCGCAGCATATACATTTACAGACGCATGTCTTCATTTCAATAAGGTGGATTTTGAGGAATATGTCCCCATGTTATATGGTTGCAGAAATACACCTTGATTTCCACCAGGTGTATTTTGAGGTGTACATCCACAGCATATACTTTTACAGACATATTCCTCAATTTCCACTAGGTGTATTTTGAGGAATATTTAAGCTGCAGACATATACCTCAAAATACCCCTCATAATATACCTCAAAACACGCTTCAAAATATGCCGCAAAATACACTTCAAAGTATATGTCTTAGAGTATGCCTCAATGTATGCCTAAAAACACACCCCATAATACATCACCAAGCAGATATCATTGCCCAATTCCACTAGGTCTAATTTTAAGCAAGTTTCAGTTCTACCAGACATATATGGAAGCAGATTTAAATACTGCCAGGTGTATTTGAAAGCAGAAATAAGGCTGAATTAACTACTGAAAATACTACTTACATTTTTGAATATTGGTTTATAGAATGGTGCCATCTTCTCAATGAAAATAAGAGTAAAACTGGTACATATAATTGTGGAGGTGTGTATTGGTGAAATACATGACACCACACAAACACCAATCAAGGTGGCTGCGTGTTCTCAGAGTTGAGTGTGAGGGCCGAGCCCAGTAAACAAGTTTAGCTATGTAGACAAAATATATAGTTGTGAGCGCAAAAAGGTAGTTCATGGATATAATCCACTAGCCCACTAGGTGGTCGACAAGTGTGTAGTACACACTCATTTGTCAATGACCACCCGTTTCCACACAACTCTCCTCCTAGTAAGTTTCCGAACAAACTTACAGTGACCTTTGACCCCAGTCATGTGTGATGTGGCGTTCACTACTTTGCTCACGGATAATGTTCACAGAGTAGGATCGCCAGGTCCTTTTGGTTTGGGCTTACCAAAGTTGGCTAGGAGAGTGGGATAGGAGGGGAGAGTTTGTGGTGCTTGAGGCTGGGGTGTGGGATGAACTCGAGTTTGGGGTCTCATGAATGGAGTCTGGGTTCTAGACATAGGGATACTCATGAGGGATGAGGGTAGGTTATGGGCTGCGCCATTAAATGCGGCATAATCAGCAGTTGGGGAAGACCGGTGCTGCAAGTTGTAGATGCAGGAGAAGTGGAATTCTGGGTGGTGGCATCACATCTTGTGGAGAGGCATTGGTGTTGTCACAAGGGCGAGCAACAGGCATTATGTGATGATAGCAAGGTGGTGGTCAATTGCTCCCAAGGCAGGAGGAACCACTGGTTGCAGTACAGGGGTCTGTACCACAGACATGGCAGGTTCCTGGGTGGAACCCTGCGATGGAGCAAGGACAGGGGTTTGGGTCTTGCTGCATTTTTTGTCGGCCTTGAGTTCCATTTAGGAGAGACCACAAGCACGTGCTTCACGCTGGGTGCAGCTGCCTCCTTTACAGCCCAAGAGAGGATGCTTTGCCAGTTTACCACCAGCCAGGGGACTCTTGTCATGAGAGGTGGATGGCTGGGGTTTGGGAATATTCTCCTGTGAAGGTGTTGCCATTAAGTCGATAACAGGTGTGTTATCGATAGCAGCGCTGTCTGTCAGTGCAACCTCTTCGCATACTGGTGATAGTACACCTCAAGGGACTGACAAGGGGGTTGATGGGGGATGGATGGTTGGGGATGGAGTAGGGTCAACATCCATTGGTGTCTGCTCCTCAGCAGTTGGTTCAACCAAAGGGCGAAGTAGAAGCAACTTGCCATTTGGGACTGACGATGCTGTTTGCGTGGTTACTGGTGCCTCCCTGACTTTAGAAGTCGACAGTTGGGGGACCACCAAGTTGCTGCAGATGGACGTTTAAAACTGCTGGTATGCAACAGGGAAGTTGCTTTTGTCTGGTGCTTCTGGAGAGGAAGCGGTTCAATCATTTTCACCATCTTGAGCAGCGGGAATTCCACAGAGGAGACGCCCGCCGAGGAAGATGACTTAGGATTGGGCAAGGGTCCTTTTATTGAATGAGCTGCAAAACTTCAGCAAATGTGTGGGAGTCAATCTGCGCATAGCTTAGTTGGACAGCAGTCCTGTCATGAGGAGGCATCTCCAACAAATATGCAGTCTTCCTGGGTAACAGTACAAAGACCAGAAATTGCGAGCTACGGACTAGTCCACGCTGTATAATGTCAGAGCCCCTGCCTGCCACTCCAGGAGCATGCCGGTACTGTCGGGGTGGCACGCCTCAACCCCTGGGAGGAGAATCCACCTTCTTTCTCAGCGTCAGTCACCATTTTGGTACTCTGGAAGGAATACTACTGACGCCCTCTTCTGAAGGTCCGTCAGTGTTAGGTGTCACGGATGATCCCAATACTTGATCTGACGTAGAGGACACAGGCAACGTCGGCTTCACTGGCAAAGATGTGGTCAGGTCAATGTCAGCTGGTGACGTTGTGGGAGAAAAGGTAGGAGACAGGGAGCAGTGGTTGTCTGAACGAGGAGACAACGGATCCCTGCCATTACTGCCTTCTGGTAGTGGGGGAGTAGCCCTTAAAAGGGCTGTTTCTTCATTGTCTGACAAGTGGAACATGCTAGGAGAAAGACACTCTTGGGACATTTCACCAGTCTATTACGCTACGTGAAATATGATTAAAAGCACCTGATGAACAGCATTCAATGAAGGGTGCATAACTGCTGAGCACGTCAAGAGAAGAATGTGTATCTAAAACACAAATTTTACTCATTTTCTTGACCGTAACAGCCGTTTATTTTGGTCTTATAAACAAGAGGGAAGGTGTGGTTGCGTCAGCTGTTGTACGTTAATATTACAAGTTCCTTTTGTAGGTAGGGCCAGTTCGTCTTCCAAGCAGGAAGACGCGTCGTATTTATGCGACTGGATGTCGCCACCAAACAATTTTTGTAATATGTTGTTGTCTATAACACTCAACTTGTCTGGAGCGCGATCCTCTTATTTCCTTCGATAACACTTCGGAGGGCAATTCTTTATTTTGATTGTGTGTAATTACAATTGGGGGAGAATCGCACCTATTGTCTATGTTTGTAGACGATGTCGAAGGTATGGGTGAAGCATTTGTGGGTGAGTCGTAATGTTTATGTAAGATGACATCAGATGACCTGTCTGTCAGTCTTGAAGGATCATCGACAGAGGTTGAGTCATCTGTGTTGGCTTCTACATCTGTGTATTTGCGCTTTTGTGAAAACATTGTGGTAAGTTTGTAAGCGTCGATAGGAGTGACGACACTTGGTGGGCTGTCTTTGAAGAAGTCACCTGGCCGATGGAGCTCTTCACCATAAAGGAGTTAGGCTGGAGATACGCCAAGGTCAGAGATGACCATTGAGAGTAGACTGAGAAGAATGAGAGGCAAATCAGCTGCCCATTCCTCATGCAAGTCTTTGGAATTCTCGCAGGTCATGATTGTGGCTTTGAGAGTTCGATGCCCGCACTCTATTCTGCTATTCAATTGGGGGTGATACGTGGTAGTTAAAAATTTGTGGATTCCTAACTGGCGTCCCTGGTCCATCATTATGGTTTTGGGGACGCCGAAGGACACACAATGTTGAATAAAGAGTGTTGCCACTCAATCCACAGAAATATCCATCATCATGATGGCGTGAGGCCATCGTGTGGCACGGTTAGTCATTATCAGACAATAACGAGGACTGCTAACAGTTGGCAATGGACCCACGATATCGATATGCACATGCTTTAAGCAATCGGTAGGGTGGAAAGTTTGGAGAGGGGCTTTGGTGTGTCTACCGATTTTGGCTTGTTGGTATGTGGTTTCTCCCCCTTTGTCGCATTTCTTTAACTGTAACTATCTCTATCTCCATCTACAAACTTGGTTTTCTAGTGAAGCATTGCTGTGCTAGAGTTTTCATTTCTTTGCTAGAGTCCCACAGTATTCATTTTAATAATTTTATAAAGTATTCTGTTCATTAATGGTAGGTTCCCAAGACCACAGTCTGTTAGTTGGCGATTGATTCAGTGCCATAAAAATAAAGACTTGCGATGTCATCTGTTATTGAATAATAAGTAAATTTTTTGACATTTTTCAGATGATATGAAATTTTCAAGTATTGCTTCTTGCTAGTAATTATTTTAGGTATCCTGACAGTACTGGGAATTGAACCACCAACTGACAAAAGGAAAAACAGAACTCTAGACACTTGGAAAAGCATGCATTGTAAAGATGTAAATTTTTTGTGGAACGTATTGTACTATATAGGTATATATGAGTATATATACATAATATACAAGGTGTAGCACTGTATTCACTTGTTTCAGTTGGTACCAGTTTTTTATACCATGTACCCAATGTGCAAAGATTTGTGATGTGACACATCACAGATGGGTCATCTTGTCATTTTGTGACTTCTCTCTATAAAACTCTTGGGTGACATTATCTAATGTCACATCAGTGACAAGTTACTTGATGTGGTACACATGTGACGTGTCATTTTCAAATCATTACTTCGTCAGTTCATATTTAGGCATGTATGTGATAAAATTGTGACAAATTTAGGACAATATTTATGGCATATGCATTTTAATTTTTGTGACATTCTAATGACTTCACACGTGTCAATCTATACATACTTAACAGGTGTACTTGAGCCATGTATGTGACAAAAATGTGATCTTTTTAGAAAAATTTTATGGACAATAGATGAGACAATTATTCAATGATTATGTCGCAAGTGTTCACCAATGTCATTTTATATTTATATGACATGTAACTAAACTAGGTGGCACGAATGTGACTTGCTGCAAGGGTGTCACATATCAGTAGAAACTTTAGCGGAGTTGTGACACAGGAGTGATTCACTTAAGCACTGTTTACAACTTATCACAAGTATGTGACATACTTGTGAAGAATAAGTGTAATGTTTGTGCCTCTTTAATGACTAGATTGTGACATGAAAATCACTTACTTGAAAAAGGTATATATAGTCCTTCATAATTGTGAAAGACTTTTCTTTAGTTCTAAAAAAATATTATTTTTAATGAAATTTTTATTAAAATTGAAACATGTAGAACTTTCATAAAGTACAGAAAATTTTTAAGATGCAGAAATTTTTAGTATTAAATTTTGTTTCAAACAAAACAAACTCCTAAAATTTTTGGTGAATTTTTTAGGAATATATTTTAAACAAAGTACATATTCTATAAAAATTATTACTGACGTAATCAGATTTTTATTGATCAGAACCTACAGATCTGGATTTGAGGTTCAAATGTCAGAGTGAGTAATAAAACATCAGTTTTTCTTAAACCACTGGTTTCATTGAAGAGGATTAATGTTGGTGAATTTTGGATTTCTTTGGGCATCTGAGTAGGTTTTTTATACATATTATTTTTTAAATTAACTATTTTTGGAATTATGAAGCATCTTTTTGAAATATACAAAAAATTATCAAGAAAATACCTTAATTGATTTTTACTATAAGAAATCCAAATAATACTAATATCCATAATACAATTACCACATTTTTCTTCAGAAAAAATTCCTGGTTATAGAAATCAAAAATATTTTATTCTTGACTAAGTTCAGATTACTTTACAGTATGTTAATCATATTAAACTCGTGCATTTGTCATTTTGGCCACCATGAATCCAAGATGAATAATTTTGAAATTTTTAGTATAAAAAGTAATAAAAAATTCATGAACTAAATTCTTTTCAAATTTTTGCCTATAAATCTGAGATGTATAAGCTATTATTTGGCAAAAAATTAACCGAAGTAGAATTATTATAACACTCACTGACTCTTCAAAGCTAAATTTTATCAACTTACCTTCCTTTCCTTGCTTACCTGAATCAAGTTACCAAGAAATGAAAAACAAAAAAAAGAAAACCTTTAGCATCACCTTTATACTAATGTGTGTGTTACTATCATAAGATGACCATAGATATTCATTTAAATCAATGAACATAATAAGGTTTTTTTCTCACCTTATAACACGGATAGTCAACCAAAAAATATTTAATACCTATATATTCACTTGAACGAACGATCAGATAATTTATAAACATTTATATCTCGTGAAAAAAGTGTCTTCGTAAAAAAAACAATATTAATTCCAACATAGCAGCTTTAAAAAATAAATAAAATAGGTAAATAGTAGGTTTTCATAGCTGGTAAGAAGCGCAGTTGTTATTTTTCTAAGTGATAAGTACGTTGTCAAAAATATTTATTTGAACCTGTGTAAAGAGAAAATAAACGTCAATTTTACCATGCTTTTATTTGCTTAACCTGTTGGTTAATCTGGTTTTCTGTTCATCTATTCACATCAAATACTGGCATCAATTTTTCACTCACTTCCCATAAATCAATGGACTTGAAACTTCATACATTTGTGTACATCTTCGTGTGTTGTGTCGAATATCCATAGCACCTATCGACAGTCCCCTTAAATATCTACGAACTATCAAATATCTTTCGTAAGTTTCTTCAACCGATTGCTTTAAATATTGATTGCTGATTGGTTATGAAAACTACGGTTAGCTTTTTGTTTTTTTGATGATTTTTTGTGGAGTTCAAATATCTAATTTAGGTATTTTAAAATAATCAAATTTCCTTTTGAAGAAAATCATTAATTATATTGGTTAAAACAGATGCTAATGAAATTAATTTCATTATTATTGATAGTCCAAAAATACTGATATTCCACAACACTACTGTATTCTTGATGACAATTTAAGTAGGCTACTTATTCAAAGTTTCAATAATAGATTAAACCATTAAAAATGGGAAAAAAATTGTTTAAAAGTTTCTATGAAATATTATAGCGATGATTATTAGTATACTATTTCTTATGTACAATGACAAACGATTTTATAGGGATATATGGGGTGTAATCCCCCATTGTCAAAAAAACATCAATTCAAAACACAATTATTTGTTTGTTTTTTTTTTTTAATTTTATGTCTATGAAATACCGAAAAAATTGATAAGGACTGCCATAAAAATTCATGAATATTTTAAAATGCAATTCAATCTATTCATCCAAGAAGAAATCCTGAAACCAGGTCTGTGTATAATATGTATCAAAATATAAGAAGGAAAAAAAATTCTGAAATTAGGACTAGCTTGATCAGACAAAACACATGTGGCCAAAAGGAAGAAAAAAACTCTTGTGGAGCATTAGGGAAAAAATTGCCAGAATCATTTCTTATTCCTCTTCTTTTCTTCCTTCCTTTTATTGAAATTTTCTCTTCCATTTTTAAGTAGGTTTTCTATTAGAAATCTACTTATTAATCACAGTATCTGGAACGACCTGGGGGTTGGGGTAGGTACATATTTCGTTTCATAACTCGCGAAAAATTGTCGCACCAATGATTCAAATTTATATATTATACAATATTATTTATATATAACTAACCCTATTTCTTGTTATCACATATTTATATGGAATCAGTTTTTCAACAACTTTCCATAAATAAATCAACCTAAAGCCTGACACGTATGTATATACTAGTATTGTTTCAAATATTGGTAGGATCTAAACAGTTCCCTCAATGTCCTGAATTGTTTTAATAACACACACATATATTATATATATATATATATAATATATATATGTGTGTGTGTGTGTGTAAATATATTATACATAAATGATATTCAAAGTGACTTCCAGGTCATGCATTGTAGAACTGACTTCCAGTGTGTATAATTACATATACTAAATGTATATCTGACATCGTTATAATGTATTGTATTCTGACATCCAAAGGTGTACAAATTTTGAAATATGTTTACAATACAACTTCCATGCTTTGTTGCCAAATATGATAGATGTCATTTGGTAATACATTAATTTTTATACATTTACATCTTCAGTATATTCAGAACAGAAAAACATGTATTGATGTCTAATTTTCTGCTGAAAGTGACTTTACAAAATTATATAAATTAGGTTATTTTTGTGATGCAGGATACAAAATTTCATTATCTTTTCTCAGCTATAAAAAATGATTGAAGTTGAATTTTTAATGGTGTTATATTTAGTCCAGAGAAAATATGATGATCAGGTAATAAGGCATCCCTTATTTTGGAAAATGGGTAGAATTTTTTAAAACTCAAACACCACTCTCCAGCAGCAGCACTAATGAAGCACATACCTACCTGTTCATATTTTATTGTACAATACATCATGGGATAACATTTTTGATACACTGAGTTCAAATTTGATTTTTATTTTTGCATTGAACCAATTGTTTGACCCAAGGGCTTTCTAAAAAGGGCCAAAATTTGACTTTTAATATTTTATGTAATATAACATTAGGAATGTTTTTTGATGTGCTAAATTCGAATTTGATGTTCATATTCTTTATATATATTCTTTAACTCCTCAGGTTTCAAAAAGAGGTTTAATTTTGATATTTTGTATTTTATTGTGTAATATGTCTTTGGATATGTTTTTTTGATGTGGGGAGTTCGAATTTGAGGCTCATTTTTTCATTCAAATAATTCTTCATCCACTAGGAGGTGGCACAAAAGGGTCATAATTTCGTATTTTTATATTCTGGTGAGTGATATATTGTTTGGTATGATTATTGAGGTACTGGGTTTGAATTTTATGTTCCTTTTTTCATAGGACCAATTCTTTGAACACTGGGACTTAAAAAAAGGGTCAAATTTTTTCTTTTCATGTTTTGATATGTGATATATAATTGCGTATATTTTCTGATATGCTGAGTTCAAATTTGATGTTAATTTTTTCATTGTACCAAATCTTTCACCCCTAGGGGCTTCTAAAAGGTGTTAAATTTTCACTTTTCATATTTTATCATGCAGTACATCATTGGATATACTTTTTGATGCGCTCAGTTCGAATTTGAAGTTCATTTTTTTAATTTTGATAATTTTTCATCCTATAGGGGCATTAAAAAATTGGCAGAGTTTTGTCATTTCATATTTTGGTGTGTGAAATCATTTGATATATTTTTTGTTGTGCTAAATTCGAATGTGATGTTCATTTTTTCACTGGACCAATTTGTTGACCCATGGGGCCTGAAGAAAAGGCCAGATCTTGTCTATTCACATTATAGTGTGTAATATATCGATGGATAAGTACTTTGATGAGGAGAGTTTGAATTGAGTTTCATTGTTTCATTAGACCAATTCTTTGACCCTTCGGCCTCAAAAAGGGGTTAAATTTACATATTTCATATTTTAATAAGTAATATTTTGTTGGATAAATTTTTTGATGCAGTGAGTTTGAATATGACTTGCATTTTCTCTATGTTTCACTCAATGAAAGTGGAAGTTTTAGAAATTGTTTTTACACCTCCTGGGGGTCAATGAATTAGTAGGTACAATGAAAAAATAAACATCAAATTCAAATAAGCAAATCAAATAACATACCTAACAATATAATACAAAATAAAATTTGAAAATTCAAAATTTGGTCCATTTTCTGAAATACTTGATGAATGAAGAATATGTCACATAAACAGAAAAAACTCAAATTTGAATTCAGCACATAAAAAACGTAGGTATCAAAATATTACACATTAATATATGAAATGTCAAAATGTAAGTCTTCTTGAGGTCCCAGTAGTCAAAGAATTAGTCCAAGGTAAAAATGAACATCAAATTTAAACTCAGCACATCAAAAAAAATTACAAATGTTATGTTATGCAATAAAATATGAATACCTATTCAAAATTTGGATACTATATAGAAGCCCTTTACTGGAATGAAGAATTGGTCAAATGAAAAACTAAACATCAAATTCGAACTCAACCCATCGAACAACCTATTCAACGATATTATTATCATCCTCTTTGTCTGTAGAAAAAATGAAGATAAAGTTATGCCCATTGGAAGGCATTTAATAAAACCTATTTTCACAAATTCAAAATAAAATTAAAACTACATAGCAGTAAATCACTAGAAAACCCAGTTTACCAAATTACATATATTTATATGATTCAACAAATAATCTTGAATTCCAAATAAGTGAAAAAATTGAGAAAACAATCGATAGTTATCAATATTTAAAAAAACATATTGACCTTGTAACCATCATAAAAAGAGTGATATTCTGGTATTTTTACCTCTTTTTGACATTAGCACTTTCACCAAGTATTTATTTGTAGAGAACCACAAATAAATACTTGCTAACAATAAAGATAAATTTTTATAACCAAAATATAATTTCTAGGTATCCACACTCTTATGGTGGACCTTAACTTTCTATGTACTTTAAGACTTTAATTAAATTCAACATAGTTACCATTTTATACAATATAATATTTTCATTTGCAAATAAGAAAATCTCTAACAAAATAATAATATGTTAGTATTGTATATCAAATATTAAGAATTGATATTGAACTGAATTGAACTGAAGAGGACTGAACAGAATGTTCTTCATTGTATTACATTTTATATTCTAATTTTTGTACAGTATAGAAAAGAAATGGTAAGTAATACTGGGATTAGTTCACTATGATTGTTACCTAAAGGAAGGAGAATGAACATTTTACCTGCTGCGGGCAGATATTTCTAGGAAGTTACACTTGTGTGTATTAATGAGGTCAAAGAGTACAATTGTCTTTCATTTGAATAAATCATTTTCATCAAATTCTAAAGGTATAATTTTCTGTTAATTTTATTTCAAGAAGAAGAAGAGTCAAAAGTATGTAATAATTTGGGAAATTAATGAAATTATTATGACTGAATACAATATAACACAAACCAACAGCCCTGTAGCCTCAATATCCGCAATTAGATGGTTTTTATCAACAATAAATAAAAATAATCTAATACTTGTCCAGTATGATGTTAAAACTGCATATTTATATTCACTCATAATTAAGCCCATATTTGTAAGAAGACCCAAGGGGATAAATATAGCCTCAAACTAAGTATTAGAATTAAAGAAATCAATATATGGATTGAAGACTTCTAGCAAATCGTGGTACCATCTGTGGAATATCTTGTCGTGAGAAGTATTCCCACAAGAATGTCTTCAACAGAGTTTTGCATGTTCTGCCACTTTGTACTGTAAAGTACGGGAGAGCCAAATCCTCGGCAAACACTGGCAATTTTGTAGCCAGTTTCGAGATTTTATATAACAAATCTGGCACACACACACAAACACACATACATACGTATATGTACATAATTATGTCATACATTACATTGTTTTTTGCCTCCATTGAGGTGATAAGAAACGACGCAACGCATTTAGTACTGGACTGTGACATCACCGAGATCGTTATCAGGTAATTGATCTTAGCCTGTGCAATGTATCTTACCTGTATGTATGTACAGGTACGAACATACAAACGCACCAGTGTGTATATGTTTTATGTCATGTAAACAATTATTGCCAGCCTTTGGGTGGCGACTCTTGTGGAGGGGTGCAAGCCCCTAATACCTCATACGAGTGATGTCTCCACACCATCTATTAGATAATAAAATAAAAGAAATGGGATTTATTAGATTGAAGTCTGATAAATGTCTATATTGAATGAAAAATATTGATGAAATAATATATTTTCTTATATATTTATATGATAAACTAATAGCCTCAAATAAACACATTGCAATAACTAAAATTAATGAAGAATTACAAAAAATGTTTACATTAACAATGATAAATAACTCAAAATTTTTTGTAGGATTGGAAATTAATAGGTCAATAGAAAATAAAACTATTATACTCACATATTATAAATATATCGATAAAATGTTAAACAAATATAGAATGTGCGAGACTAAAATTTCTAATACTCTGATGGAAACAGGTCTCAAGATTTATAAAATTAAAAATGGGAAAGATGACACAGAATATAGGTTTATGATAGGAGGATTGTTATATTTAGCAAGACTCACATTCTATTTCCAGTCAATTTCTTTTCCACACTTCCAAAACTCATCTAATGACACATTAAAAAATTACATAAAAAGGATATTTAATTACATTAATTCAACAAAAAATTATGCCTTAACATATAAATATAAAAATGATGGGATACAGGCCTATATAAATGCCTCTTATGCCCTACAAGTTGATGATACACCCATAGATAATTATAACTAATTTACAGAAAGGAAAATCAATTTTGGGATATACGATATTTGCTAATAGAGATTTGGTAAATTGGAATTGTTCTAAACAAACAATTCACACCTCCTCTAGCACAGCAGCAGAAATAATTGCAGTTTTTGTAGCACTTGATATAATTAAAATATTACAAAATCTAAATTTCCAAATATTTGATGAAAAACTAATAGTATATATTAAGGAAGGCAATATTTTGACTCAAAGAATATGTTCTGGAATTAGCCAAAAAAGATTGAGGGCCCTAATGATTAATTGTTATTCAATTTTGGAGCCCATAGAAGAAAAAATTATAAATTTTAGATCAGTTAGGTCCGAGAATCAATGGGCAGATATTCTCACAAAATTGCTTGATCAGGCAAAACTAGAAAATATAGTCATAAAATTTATTGGACATCAAGGGGGTTTTGATGTACGTATGTGATGTGATGATGATATTAATTATTGTAAAAGAAATATAAAACACGTTTACCGCACCATAATAATATTTATTGTACTCATAGAGAACATCAGAAAGTAAGTCGTATTAGTAATACAGACCAACAAAGAATTGATAGTGGTCAATATAACCAATAACACAAAACATATATCCAGGTGATTTTCAAAACTGTTAACGTAAAATTTGGGCTGTACCTTTATACGTACATATACGACAAATATATGTATTATACATGTTATATCTGAATTCAAATTTCTATTTAATTAACTTGCATTGCCATGACGTTTCTTTTTAAGTATACCCACCTAGACCTCCTTTTAGTTGATAATTTAAATATCAGTGTGATTGGTTGGTCATTATGTTCTATTGTTACTGCAATTTTAACAGAGGGTAGGAAAAATACTCGGAGCCGGCTTGAAAAATATTAACAAATTATTAAATTTAAAATAGTTTGGTTCGAAATCCATTAGGCTCTTTTAATAATTCTCCACCACAAAATTTAAGTAACAGGGAGGTGCTGAACCGTGCTTCTGAATCATAGGCTTTGAACAGCACTGTCTATAACTCAAAACACCATTTTCTTCAGATGTACGGAACATACTTACACCCTCCAAAAATAGCTAGTCGATTATATTTCCAGATGCAAACGCAACACCCTTTCACATAATTGACCCGTGAAGCGAAGATTCGTTTGGAACTAGTACAATAAAAATAGGACTGAGACAACACTTTTGTATACATAAAAAAAAAATTCCATAACTCCGCAGTATTTCTCCGAGATGGATTTTTCTCTAATTATCTCCACGAGCCATTATGGTATCAAAAATAAAATATCAAACCAAAAATTGTACTCAATCCTACCATCTAATTTGCAACTCCATTCCACATGTGACTCCGCTCACAAATCACCAAATGCCATTATTGGTTTAGTGTCACGAGCAAGAATTTATCTCCTTTTAATTGATAAAAATTGACAGCTCCCTATGTACCAATAATTTAAAAATTTGGATCGAATTATTGGCCATTATAAAATTTTTTCCAATTCATATGTATAGTTTAGAAAGCTTTCAATTAAAATAATATTTCTCTGATTGCGCATATTTCAAGCTTTATTCTCAAAATAAAAGTTATCTCCAATTAAATTTGAAATTATCTCCGATTAAATTCAGAATTATCTCCTACTGAATTCAATTAAATTATTGAGGGTGGATTGGAAATCCAACCAAAATAATATTAAACGTTCTTCAATAATAAAATATTACAACTCACCAACTCTTGTCCACAAAGAAACTCCTTAGAACTTCTCCAAATTCAACATTTCCACACAAAAATAAAAGATGATGAGAACGATCAGAATAAAACAGTGGCAACGACCAACAAACAAACTTATTTAAAACGATTATTAAGAATGGACGTACGATAATTAGCAATTTTGAAAATGCATCATTAGCCCAAAAACAACGAGTGTTAAGATCGTGTCAGAAAATTGCCAAACCAAATACAATAATAAGTTTGAAATAAGTATCACATTCCATAACAGGAATACAAAAAATTAAGAAAGAAACTGACTGCTGAACGTTTGTCAGGATATTATAATGAGAATGAGTTCGTCACCAAACCTCCAGCTTGTTGTTGGACAGAGTTGGAATTTACGTCATAATTTTAGCAACACCAATTAACTCCCACAAAATATCATTTGATTCCAATCCTTTACCCTCATTGGCCAATTCTCCTTGTCACACATTTCCAAAAAAAATGCATTCAGCAAAGAACAAAAGAAAAATTATTGCTATCTTCGTTTAATTTCTTTGACTCGTATCATAACCTTGGTTTGTAAGACATGCCTGAGCCTTGCCATTCATTACAGATTGTCTATGTATAATCTAACCAGGCGAACCTTTACTCACACACACGACAGTAGAGTGTATATTGTAATCACAATTCAATACCTACTCGTACGTGTGTGCAACTTTGTTTCTCCTTTTATGTATATATATATCTCCATTTTTCAAACATTCCATTCTCAGTTTTGTTGCTACCTCCTTTAGCAATTTAGATAAAGCTGGCACCTGCCAACCACATCTGGGTCGCAGTTGACAATGTTGCTGAAAACTTTAAGACTTCTCCTTGCAGCAGCTATTCTCCATTTCTCCTTTATTTATATGTATTTGCATATGTAGTGATATGAATGTAAATGCGCAACAAAGAGTGCTGCGTATTACATCATCCAACATCTGCTCTTTTTATTTTATCGAACTTTCAAAAGAAATAGTTTGATCACATCTCCAATTCTCCATTAACTCCATACTCCAAATATTACGTAATTAATTATTTCTCCAATTTTCTCAATTAATACTCCAAATCTCCTATTTCATCACCCCTCACAATATACTGTCTGATGTTTCTCTGTTGACTACCAACAATGACAATAAATACAACTCCATTCTCCATATTAATTATATACATATATATTATATTCTCCTTTAAAAACCACCATTCTCCAAATGGTATATTTTTTGCCGAACAACAAACAGATGCGCATCTCTCAACCATGGTTTTTCAAAAATATATATTAACAACAATTATTGCTGTGTACGTAAACATATATATATATATATATATATTTATATGTATATATATTCTCCATTTCTCCCATTAATTTCTCCATATGTAAGTCTAAGGTAACACTTAAAATATAATCAACACCGATATTAAATGTTAAGCCTACAATTCTGTTAACAGATATTATACAAGTATATGGCCATTATAGTGATCACTGATAATTAAATATATTTACCGACTTACGTATTTTTCTCCTCACTCCATTATTTTCAAATACATGGCGGAATCTTCACCTCGGGAGACCATCCCGTTTTCCATAATTATCAGGTACCCGGCGCCTCCACCATATTGGACATCAAGGGGGTTTTGATGTACGTGTGATAAGTGATGATGGTATTAATTATTATAAAAGAAATATAAAACTCATTTACCGCACCATAAGAATATTTATTGTACTCATAAAGAATAACAGAAAGTAAGTTGTATTAGTAATACAGACAAACAAAAAATCGATAGTGGTCAATATAACCAATAACACAAAACATATATCTAGGTGATATATCAGTGTAGCCAACTAGTTCATGTACGATAATCAAATAGTTCCAATAAAATTACTTGAAAACACCAACATATACTCATAATAAAAGAAAATATTTATTTCAAAATACCCAGTAAATATAATAAGTTGTACCAAAGTCAAATATTAAAGTCAGAAGAAGTCCAAAATACAAAAAATGAAATTACCCATATAATAATGATAATAGTGAACTCTCACGTTTAATATAGCGGGACAATACTTGCAAAAATAAATTCGTCATACATTCTAAACCCCAAACAAAGAAAACTGCATGAAAATTGGACAAGTCTAAACCCTAAAATGCTCACAATAGAAAAAATATTCATCTTTAAAGTGATTGTGAGAAAATATACGAAAACTCTCACACACATCAATAGATAAAATTCCCCAACAAAAAATGTATGAGATAAAAATCATGTCTTTTTGTATCTAATTACAAACCACAAATGTGATTGTAGATTAAAATCACACGATGGTACTTGACACACAATACAACACAAAATTCAATGATCCTTACAATACATACTAGGACTGCTGATACTTGTAAATGCATGTCAGTTCATCGATAACAATTAACGTAAATTTTATAGCGTGCATTCCTGTATTTATTTTTCATTCTTTTTATTTCTTTTATTCGATATATACCACTCGAAACAATTTATGAATCATATGATACCATTTTATTTATTTTTTGCATGTTACCATACATTAATCAATTTTTTTACAGTGTGAATTATTACTTATACACATATGCGTTTATTCATTTATTTATTCATTTGTTTATTTATTTAGAAGTGCAGCAACATTTACCAAAATTTATTATCAATTTTTTATTTTTTTATTCTTGTACAATTTTTTTTCTTCATAATTTTGTTTACTTTCAGCGTTTGATGATAATTCACTCATTTTAATAAAATTTAAGGGGGTGTTGATATGGAAATTCCATCTCACTCACTCATCATCATCATCACTACAAATATAAATATTTCATACATTCCACTTATCTCACAAACTCTTATCTCTACTTGGAATCATAGCGCTGCACTTCGCAATTATATATTTTATTCTGAGAATGTATTTCAGTCGTTCAATAATATATTTCTGCAACTTTGTCTCGTGTTCATATTTTTTTTGATCCTTGTACACACGCCTCACATCAAGCATCAATTAGTAAATTTAGGCCCAACCAAATTTCCAATCCGGCATCCATTTCTTGATTTAATGATTTTAGAAGTGTGTCATCGTGGCAAATGATAAGTATGTGTCATTGTGACAACTCTTTTAAAATTAAAAAGATCCTTCTGATAATCCATTCATGCTGACTTATTTCTAAAATTATGTATCCAAAATACAGAAAAAAGAACAACAAATCCATTAGTATATAATTCACTTATATTTAGTAATTAGAAAAAATGTTAAAATAAAAATTACTTTAGGAATTTTAACACTTTCTTGAAAATATTACATTGTAAACATAAATTATCAAATATCTTGATAAAAAACATTGTGATTTTGCCAACTCCTAGATGGTGCATATTAGAACATATTAATACATATTCTAAGCTAACTTTCATTTAGATTGGGCTAATAGTTTATGAAATCTTGATAGGTATGATAATAGGTATGTTTTTTTCAATATACTATATTTTTGCCATAAAACTCATCCATATTTCCCTCAAAACTTTTCACAGGCTTTTTCCTTTTTCTCTCTCTTTTTTTTTTGTCTTTTGTATAGACCCCTACTTATAGAAACGTGAATCTTCACATTCTTGTACATTTTTCCTCATTTTTCTTTCCTCTCACATATTTTCCCTAAAATCTTATAATCTCTCACATTCTATTTTTATTTCTTCTACTGTACCTATCGATGGAATAGTCTTTTAAGATAATATATGTATATTTAAATAACCGGTTTGTATCTAGCCCCACTCCATTTGTTATATTCTTACATCATTTTTTCACTGAAATTGCTCTTAGAGACAGTTCTCAATGCACAGATTGTTTTATATCTTTGATTGAATAACATGTTTTATAATTATGTCTAAACGGACAAAAATTTTCGAGAGTTTTGATAAATGAATATGGAATTTTTTTTATGTCCACCGATATCATATAACTACTTATATGAATTGGGAAAGTTACCAGTGGCAGATGGTCCTCTACAGGGATGTATTTTCTGTATTGTATCATCATATTTCTTCATATATGGAAACGTGAATAAAGATAATTTGAATTTCTTTCCATAAGAAAACATTTCATTCTGGTTAAATAAAAGCCCATCATCTATGAATAATTTTTCCAAATAAATTGAACAGGAAATAGTGACTAAGCTTTTAATATCCAATTCAAGGAGCGGATCCCTAGAAGATAATCACAATATTATCGACAAATCAAATTAAATATTGGTAAATTAATGAAGAGCTTCAGTATGAATATGGAACCAATAGGCCTGTTGTAATTTATAATAAGAATGATCAATTTCTGAAGAAAATATTGAAATAATAGTGAAACTGAATAACTAATTTTCTGCACCCATTAGATACGGACCAGATGAAAAATTAGTCACAAGACTGGAAACTTCTTCGAATTTCAGTTTTTGAGAAAATTTATGTAAAAATCTTTGAAAATCGCTCCATTACTAAAAAATAGTAGGTGTAGATTGCTTTAAGACATACTCCTTATAAAGTAATTCTGCAGGTGCCTAAACATCTGAATTTTTGCTAACCTTGCTTGGTTTGAAAGACTATACTTTCGGTATTAACAACTGCATGATTATATACTCATACTTCTAGCCTCTCTGGACCATAACATGACCGATTTCTCTTATTGATTGAATGAATGGTCAAGAGTGAGAAATGTGAGGCAACTTCACTGTGATACTTATAAATATATAATGATGATGTGGAATACCTTGTCGTGAGAGATATTCACACTAGAAGGTCTTCAACAGTATTTGCGTGTTCTGCCACTTCATACAAATAAGTATGGGAGAGCCAAATCCTCGGCGAACACTGGCGATTTTTGAGCCGGTTCTGAGAGTTTATATACCGAATTTGGCACACGCACACGGACACACATACGTACGTATGTATACGTAATTATGTCATACGTTGCGTCGTTTCCTGTCTCCGTTGAGATGATAAGAAACGACGCAGTGCGTTTGGTACCGAGTCGTGACATTACCGAGATCGTTATCAGGTAATTGATCTCGACTCGTACGATGTATCTTACCTGTACGTACGTACAGGTACGAACATACAAACGCATTCGTGTGTATTAGTTTAACGTCATAGAGACGAATATTGCCAGCCTTTGGGCGGCGACTGTCGTCGAGGGGTGCGAGCCCCTAAAACCTCATACGAGTAATGTCCCCACAGTTACTCCCCCCCCAGTTTTCACGCCGCGAAAATGATAAGTCGCGTGCCTGGGGGGACTTATCGAGTCTACTGTCGTTGGTCTTTCTCCCACTTTGCGAGGGCCGAGCCTACCGCAGCCCCGACACACTCATATGATTGCTTTCGTGCATCTAGTCGGGCCTGGTAGGCGACCCTGCTGTTTTGCCCCCTTCTTCTCGGCGGTCGTTGTTGTGGAGCCGGATGGTAAGGATGGGAGCGGTGAGACAGGCGGGGATCAGTCAATGTTAGGGGCCTTGGCCTTCTGTACATCGGGGAGTTAGAACTCCCAGATGGCTTGTAGGCCAGGCTAGCGGCGGGGGGAGGGCGTGGAATGCGCACCTCATCTACCTGGGGTTGTTTCGTATCCATCTTCGCTAAGGCTAAGGACTCCGGGGGTGGGTTTGCCACTCCCGGTGTCTTTTCTGGCGACTTTGGCGGCGAAATCAATGGGGGAAGGGGGGCGGACATTACTCTCACAATGTCCGCCGCCAAAGTCGTATTCATGAGCAACTCGTTCTCGATTTGCTCCAACTCCTTTTCGCGTTCCGTCTGTTCCTTCGTCTTGATAGGCTGAGGCACAGGCGGGACTACGAATTGGAAAGGCTGAGTCGAGAACGGGATGCTGGATGAGGACGACATGAGGAAGGAATTTACACGGTACAAGAAACAAAGAAAGAAAGAAAGAGAAAATATTATGAAAAACTTTTCGGCGTGTTCGAGTCGACAGTCGAAAGGCGTATGAAAAACTTTGCGAGAATAATTTCGATCGCAGCTTTATTCCAAGTCGTTCTCTTTTTTCGGGCTTGTTCGGAGGGGATAGTGCATTCAATATTCTTTAGCTTAAAAGTTTTCCGGTTAAATTTGGTTAAGTACAAGCAGAGTTAAGCGTGTTTGAATTTTCGTACTTCGAATTTTGTATTTCACAAAGGAATGCACTCTTCGTTTGAGACGTCACGATCTATTGACTATTTTGTTATCGGTATTGTTTGTCAATAGAAACACGTTGCAATGTTTTTCTTCCGTATTGCACGTGGATTTGTTTATTCGTGTCGTATTTTTATTGTACGCACTTTTTCTCTGCTTATCTGAAGAATTTCTATTGTTGCGAATATTCCCAGATTCTCGTACGTCTTTTTATGCGGGTTTGTATTTTCCGCTACGGATATTAACTTTCGTGAATATTTTCAGTTTCTCCGTGCCAATCTCTCGGATTTTCGAGTTGGAATTTGGTTTTTCTGCTTTTTGCTGCCAAGGGGCCTGCCACTTTTTCGTGGACACAAGGGGGCTGATGGGTCGTATTGTATTTTGACGATCTCGTCATTGAACTTCACCGTTTTCTTTATTTTTATTTTTCTTTCTGGTGATTTTTGTGATTTATCACCTTTTTCGGCTGGATTGTCCTCAACTTTTCGTGGTTGTGTTGTTTCAGACTGTTCAGTCTGTTCTTCCTTTATTTCTTTCTTGTGTGTCGTCTTCCTTGTTGCTCTTTGGAGCATTTTCTTGTCGTCGTTTATAAGGTACGCAGGTTTCAATCTGTCAATTGAAATCGTTTTTTGTTCACCTGCGATTAGTATCACGAAATTCTTGTCATCTCGTGATACAACCTTATAAGGACCGGCGTATGGTTTCTCCAACGAAGATCTTATTTTCTCGTCTCTAACAAACACATGAGATGTTGTGGCCAAGTGTTTGGAGACATAAATCTTTGGTTGGCCATGACGAGCTGCCTGGTTCAAAAAGTTGTTGGCGTCAGTCCGTATGTCTTGGACGAGCATTTTGGGGCTAATTTCTTTCGAATGGGTGAAAAAGTCCCCTGGTAGGCGTAGCTCTTCGCCGAGCGCTAACTGCGCTGCAGAGTGACCCGTGTCCGTTTGAAGAGCAGATCGAAGGCCCAAGAGGATGGTTGGTAGTATGTCAACCCATCTCTTGGTGTCGCAAGTCATAATGGAGGCTTTCAAAGCTCTGTGCCATCGCTCAACTTTTCCGTTTGCTTGAGGATGGTAAGCTGTGGTGTGATTGTGTTGTACACCAAGCTTCTTAGACAGCTCTTGAAAGAGCGAGCTTTCGAATTGACGACCCTGGTCCGTGATGATGACTTCAGGTACGCCATAGCGGGCAATCCAGGTGTCGTATAACCTGGCAGCTACCGTGGGAGCTGTCATCTCGTGGAGAGGAACTGCCTCTGGCCATCGAGTTGCTCTATCGATCATCGTTAACAGGTATCTGTGTCCTTGGGATGGGGGTAATGGACCCACCAAATCTATATGTATTGTTTTGAACCGCTCCGTTTGTTTAAAAGATTTGAGAGGCGACCGAGTATGTCTTCCTACTTTGGACTCTTGGCAATTCAGGCAACTGCAAGCCCATTTGTTGCAGTCGGACTTCATCCGAGGCCAAACAAATCTTGATGATACTAGTCCAGCAGTGCATCTTGGTCCAGGGTGCGATAGGTTATGCACACTACTGAATGCCAATTTGCGATACTTTGTCGGCAGGAATGGCCTATTCTTGCCTGTACTAATTTCGCATGTTAGTAAGACATTAGTACCAGGGATTTTCCTTTGTCTCAATTTGAGAGCTGTGTCATCGTTCGACAACAGTTCTTGCAATTCTGCATCCCTTAACTGTTCTTTAGCTATTTCAGCGTAAGGTAATTGAGACGGTGCCGAGATAGCTTCGATCCTACTAAGAGCATCAGCTGGAGTGTTGAGTTCTCCACTTATATACTGGATGTCCGTAGTCAACTGTCCTATGTAGTCCAATTGTCGAGTTCTTCTCCGGGAAGCTGGTTCTGTCTTTTGTGTGAAGGCATGTGTTAGGGGTTTATGATCTGTATACACAGTGAAACATCTACGCTCTAATTGGTGCCTGAAATGCTTCAACGCAGCGAATATTCCCAGTAACTCCCTGTCGTATGTGCTGTAGTTCTTCTTGGTTTTTGATAGCTTTCTGGAGAAGAAAGCGAGCAGTAACTTCTTGTCATTGTCCTTTTGGTACAGAGTTGCACCAATAGCAAAGTCGGACGCATCAGTCGCGACACATAATGGCAGACTTTCGTCTGGGTGAGCTAGTAGAGTTGCATTTGCCAGTGTTTCTTTTATGTTTTCGAAGGCTTTTTCAGCTTTTTCAGTCCAGTCGAGTGGAGTTTTATCTTTCTTTTTAATTGTTTTATTAATGCAAACAGCTTACTTTGTTTGGCTGCAGCATTCTTAATACAACGTCTGTAGAAATTCACCATCCCCAAGAAGCGTCTGAGTTCTGCTACGTTGGAGGGTTTCGGGAATTTCAATATGGGCTCTACCTTGGTCTTCAGAGGGGAAATGCCTTCGGTCGAGCCTTGATAGCCGAGAAAGTCAATCCTGGATTGTTTGTATAAACTTTTTCCAACATTGATAGTAAGTCCAGCAGCGTGTATACGTTGTACGATGGTTCTTACATTCTTCTCGTGCTGTTGCTCACCGCCTTCTGAGCAAATGCATATGTCATCCAAATATGCATAAGTAAACGGCAAATCCATAAACAGTCCATTGATGAATCTTTGGAAAGTTTGTGCAGAATTACGGAGTCCAAACGGCATTCGAAGGTATTCGAATAACCCAAAGGGGGTTATGACCGCTGTCTTTGGGATGTCCTGTTCGGCCATTGGAATTTGGTGGAATGCCCACTTGATGTCGATTTTTGTGAACATCGTTTTACCCTTCATATTCGCGTTGAAGTCCATTATATTTGGGACTGGATAGCGATCAGGAACTGTTTTGGCATTTAAGGCCCTGTAGTCTCCAACAATTCGCCACTCTCCACTGGCTTTTTTGGTCATGTGGATCGGGGAACTCCATGAACTTTTTGAGGGGCGGCATATGCCTTCTCCTATTATGCGATCATAGTATTCCCGTGCTGCTTTGAGTTTATCAGGCAGTAACCTGCGGGCTCTAGCATGACAAGGCTGTCCTTTAGTTTCTATATAATGAATGGTATCATGTTTATAGGTAGGATGCCTGCGAATCGATGGTTGGGTGACTCCAGGATAGTCTGACAGAATCCGTAGGAATTGTTCGTCGACTTTCGTGCAACTGGATATATTGGTGTCCAGTTGGTACGCTAGCGTTTTGCCTTCCACCCATAGACCAGTATTGTTGTCTATGATTTTTCCATTTTTAAGGTCGATGACCAGACCGTAGTGCGCGAGGAAATCTGCACCCAGGATCGGAGTTGGAATGTCCGCAATTGTGAAGGACCACGTCATGTCTCTTCGCAAACCGATGCTTACTTTGCTGGATTCTATTCCGTAAGCTGGAAGGTTTTGACCATTCACAGTTCGGAGGTAGTATTTCGGAGGAAATGCCTTTTGGTTTTTATCTACTGGCAAAATGCTCAAGTCAGCACCTGAGTCAATTAGGTAACGTCTCCTATTTGTCCTGTCCTTGATGAACAGGCGGCGTGAGTACTTTTTCGAGGGGTCTTCGGCCGCATAGACGACCCCTCTTTCTAGTTTGACGACTTATTGTATGATTTACCCCACCATTGGCATCGATTGTTGCACTTGGTGGCCTCTGCGCCAAACCGATTATGAAAGAAGCAGGATTTATCGTCCCAGTTTTGAGACCGGGGTTTGGGGGACGATGTTCTTCTTGGGGGAGTTGGACTCTGACCCCTGGTAGAATTGCTCTTACGGTCTCTGGACCTGGATTTTCTGTCATTGCTTCTATTGTTGCTCCTGCTTTTCGAGCGGTTGTTGTTTCTACCATTTCTTGGACTATTATTATTACTTTTCTTCTTAATTTCACTAGTCAGCTGAGCTATCTGGGCTCGAAGCTGAGCTAGTTCTCCGGTCTCGGTGGATACTGCACTGATCGAGGATGTTGATCTCGAATGTTCCAGTGCACTATCTGCACTCTTCGCTAGGAAGTCTAGGTCCTCGGAATTGTTGATTACCGTGGTACCTATGGCTGCCAGACACTGCACAACATGTTGGGGAAGTTGCTTGCAGAACTGGTTTCCAATAACTGACGGTGACACTATATTATCGGCCTTTTGTCTTAGTTTGGCCATGAAGGTGGAGGGTTTGTCGTCTCCGATCTTCATTCCGCCCATAACATCATCAATTATTTGGTTCTGAGTCTTACCAAACACATTTCTTATTTTTCTGCAGAACCAATTGTATTTATCTGCTTCCGCCGGAGGGCATTCCATGATATCCGGAATGTGGCGTATGATTTCTGCGGGCATGCCGCTGCAAATGTGTGAATATTTTTGGTCGTTTTGCAGATTTTCTGTCTTAAAACGACCCTCGAGGAGAGTTAACCATAATTCAACTTCATTGGGTAGGAACTCCGGAATCTCTATCCTCCGTCTTTGGATGGCAGGGTTCTGCAATGTTTGCAGTTGCAACAGCTGTAACAGCTGTGCAAGTACTTCGGGGGTCAGCTGTGGCTGGCCACTTCCGCCTGCTCCTGGTTGATTTGATGATGGGTTCGGGTTTGTGTTTCCGTTGGGCATCGTGTGCTGGACTTCTCTATTTGTACTTTCTACGAAGAGTCTTCCAGACTCCGTGGTTTGTCGGTCTGGGGTTGAAGGGTCGGAGTCTTGGCTCAATTGACAACCGCTTCTTAGTGTTCGAGCTGTTGTTTCGTTCGGGTTTACTACAGCTCCCAAACGCAAAGCTTCTGGCCTCCGGATCCTTTTTTGTTTCTCCGGAGTCTCAAAGACTTCTGAGTCTCTGGTCGAAGCTGGAGGAGTTGGCGGATGAGGGCAACTTTGTTCCTCCAGGTCTACTTGTCTTGGTTCCCTTCCGACAAATATATTTGGAAGGAGGGGTGTAATTTCCCACTTTCAAAGTCAAGACCTCTGCTTCGACAGCCAAAGGTGTCTAGATCTTGTAAAAATTATTTGTATCACAAGCGAGTAACTCGCCAGCGCACCGCGCCTCTTTTTAGTTATATCGCAACGCGCCTCTAGACACCCATGACGTAGCCAAAAAATCACGTCGAGGTCACCACTGTGGAATACCTTGTCGTGAGAGATATTCACACTAGAAGGTCTTCAACAGTATTTGCGTGTTCTGCCACTTCATACGAATAAGTATGGGAGAGCCAAATCCTCGGCGAACACTGGCGATTTTTGAGCCGGTTCTGAGAGTTTATATACCGAATTTGGCACACGCACACGGACACACATACGTACGTATGTATACGTAATTATGTCATACGTTGCGTCGTTTCCTGTCTCCGTTGAGATGATAAGAAACGACGCAGTGCGTTTGGTACCGAGTCGTGACATTACCGAGATCGTTATCAGGTAATTGATCTCGACTCGTACGATGTATCTTACCTGTACGTACGTACAGGTACGAACATACAAACGCATTCGTATGTATTAGTTTAACATCATAGTGACGAATATTGCCAGCCTTTGGGCGGCGACTGTCGTCGAGGGGTGCGAGCCCCTAAAACCTCATACGAGTAATGTCCCCACAGATGATAATATATGTAATTTTTGAAATTCAATTTGAAAATAATTTAGATGTGTTTTTTGGGAAGGTATTTTCTATGCTCTGTGTCCACGTACCAACTTGCGAAGTGTAACTGAAATATGACTCAGAAAGAGTGACTTTTTTGTCAAAAACAATATTTTCTTATGACAACAACCTAATTGTGTCGTTATTATAATTTTATTGTAAGAGAAATAATCAATCAAATATGTAGCCAAATGGTGACTCCTTGACGTAATTTTTGAAGAAAGATGTGCTTGATTGACTAACTACCAACACTTTATGATTAAGCAATATAAGTTTTATATTCGTAGCAAACATAATTTGTTTTTTACAGATGTCAATTATTCATATAAACATTATGTTTCTTTAATGACAGCCTCTCATTATTACATATTAATGATACTATGTGATGATAGGATGATGCAGCAGAAATTATAGCATTCACTTAAATAATTATATGTCTCATTTCTATGATTTTCTTTGGAAGGTTAGAATAGGCCTATTGGGCTCTCTAATGTATATGTCATTTTTTAAACCAGGTGATATTAACTATTGGGTCACAAAATTCATAGATTATATGTATGGGATGTAATAATTACTCAGCTGTGATAGATGTGCAATAATTTGTGAAATATGAGACAAATATGTGATGCAAATTTTAAACTAAGATTTCATTTCATGTAGCATGATTCGGTATATTTTGGAAAACCAGAATTATGCTTTCTAAGTGAAATTTCATTACTATATCATACATTATTTTGTTTTTCTTGGGTCATGTGTCCAATATTGTTATTTATGGCCCATATATATATATATATATGACCTATTGATGTTCTGGAGACATATTTGGCTAAAATGTAGGTAATTGAATTGCCACACAACATTCAGTGAGTCACAAGTATCTCCAAAGAAACGCAAAATACAATTATTATTTTATAGGTCAAAATATTTATAATATTTCAGTGATACTTATTATAAGCTTTAATTCTACTCACTATTGCAATTTTAAAATATACCTATACTGCAGCCAACCTTCCATTTTGGAGATTTTAGGTTAGTAAAAAATAAACTGTGGGTATTGGCCAATCCCCACCAGAAGGTAGCCAAGACCTATTTTAATGGCGTCAGCTGAGTTGCATGTCCTCTCTCAACTTACAAATTGTAAGATGATGCCAATCCTTTTAGTGGAGAGAATTGTGTACTGGCAATTTGTAATGTGGTGTGTTCGGGTATATAAAAGTGTACCCTCGCACCATATCAATGAGTGGTGAGGAACCAATGTCTCACCACTTCATGCCATCTGTCAAATGCCATGTCATTAGCCGCAGCTTTGTAATATACATCAGCTAAACAGAGAATGAATCTACATTCGGTATAATATTTAGTTTGTCCATTTAGCTGATGTAACAGCGCTAGGTTAGCTGCTAATCAGAGTACAGACACATGTAGCTCTGTTTGGCTATGCCTACGTATTAATTTAATATCGGTGGACTGTTAGTGGCAACTGGTAATGGACCTGGGCAAACATCTATCGACAGAGGCCAAGCCTCAAATCCCTACAGCAGTGAATCCCCACAGCCCTCCCCCCTATTGTGTGCATACAAATTGTGAAAACCACAACATTGGGGGATTTACTGCTGTCTATCCCTCTCCTTCTCCCAACTAAATTCCTCCCAGTCACCTATGGCACAACCAATTGCAAAGCCGGCCTTGCAATACTCTTAAAAAAGAGCTAAACGCCTAGCATGGTATTGCTTGTGAGAGTTTTTTCCCTGCGTCTATGGGAGCAACCATTTCCACTATTACAGTAGTTACGAGATGGTGGTTGGTAGGGATGGTAAATATTTCGAGACTGATTTGGAAATTAACTGGGATTGTAATACTTGCATGGCATAGGAGGATAGGGAGGTGGAGGGATCCGCCCATTAATGGGTAAGTGAAATGGATAAAGTGCTATATAAGGCAAATTGGCCAGAGGGGCCAAGTGTGCCAGAGGGTGGCATGATGGGCAATTGGGCCTTAGGTATCGGTGAAGAATTAGGTACTGATTGATTTTTGCAACTACCAGGTCTACCAATATCCGGCAGGAGCCAGTGGTTGTTGATTTGCTGGTTGGGGTGGTGGAAGAAGGTGTATTTTGGGAGTTAGAATTCCCCGTGTCCTGTAATGTGGATGTGACAGGTAGTAATGGTGGAGTGTCAAGAAGTTTCTGCTCCACAGCATCCAAGTCTGCTTGATGTTCGACGATGCTATGCCTACACATTTCTTCAGAAAGGCATTTAGCATTTACTTCATCTTCATCAAACATTTCTTCTTCGGATTCACCATAGGAAAAATAGCCATTTCATTGGTCTGATCAGGTAGACCTTTGTTCAAGGTTGATGCCATTTTAGGACAAGTTGCCAAAATTTTCAATTGAGATTAGTTTTGAAAAATGAAAAGAGGTTTATTGAAATAAATTAAAAGAGAGAAAACAGTGAACAGTGAAGTTCAAAATATTATTCAGGAAAATAGTAGGCGAAAAAGCATAGAAAAGAACTCACAAAAAGAAAAGTTGTTGAGGCGACATTCAATTAGGCTAATGAAATAAGTGCGAGATAATATACATGCTCTGTGTCAATTTGATTTCTCTAGTCTGATAAAGATGTGCACAAAGTAATGCGTCATATCTTTAGGTATGATGCATTTAGCCTGGTTTTGGTTTTATCTCAGTATCTAATGATAAAAGTATGTTTCATAGCTATTGCACTTTGCCTATTGTGTAAGAGTATATTTTCATTTTTCTTAATTGCATGGATGATTTCTAGATGCAAAAATTTTACTTATTTTATATCTTGATAATACCAGAGTTTAGAAAATGTTGCATGATACGAGTTTGAATCCTGTGACCTGCGGAATTTTAACTTTGATTTTTTATTGGCTTTCTCTGGTGGAAAAATTTTATTTTTATGTGAATTTTACTTTATCAGTCTCCACGTATAATTCGAGCAACTGATTTTGGCAAACTGGTTAGGCTAAGAATTAATGGAGTCTCCACGTATGATTCAAGGGACTGATTAGACCTAGGTTGTAATGAAACATTTTATTTTCTTGTATTATCATTTGATTTTTTAGTTCCTACTACCCATAGGCCTACCTCTTTTTCAGTAATTATTGGCTTGTCAGGATTGTATTTGTTATATTTAATGTCGTCATTGAATCTGACTTTTTTTATAATTTTATTTTTTTTTGTTTTATTTTTATGTTCGTCTGTTTATGAATTATTTGTTTCACTTTGATTTTCTATTATGTTTTTGTGTGAGTTTTTTGTTTCGACTAATTTATTATGAATCTGTAGTGAGTTTGTGAGGTCTTGTGATTTAGTCTGAGTTTTCTCAATTTTCTCATTTGTTTTTCTTATTTCCTTGGTGTCATTATTGAGTATGAAAACAGATTTAAGTCTATTGATGGAGACTGTTTTTTCTTGACCTCCTACGAGTATCACAAAATTCTTTTTGTTACGTGACACTACTTTAAATGAACCAAAGTATAGTTTACTCAGTCTTATTTTTGTCTAGTGTTCTTGGACATGGACATGTGTAATCTGGGCCAGATGTCTCAAGACATAGATTTTAGGATGACCATGTGGAGGTGCTTGATTAAGGAAGTTGTTTGCATTGGTGCATATTTGCTCCAACATTGTTTCAGGACTTATTTCTTTTGAATTGATGAAAACGTTCCCTAGCCGACGGAGCTCCTTGCTTAGCGCTAGTTGCACTGCTGAATACACTGTGTTGCTAAACAAAATAAATGATTGGTAATGCTTTAACCTAACTTCTGTTATCGACTGCCATTATTGAACTTTTCAAAGCTCTAATCCACCTTTCTACTATGTCATTTGCTTGTGGGTGGTAGGCAGTAGTGTGGGAATGTTTAACTCCCAACCTTATAGCTATCTCCTAAAAGATGGAACTTTCGAATTGGCATCCTTTGTCGTAACAATGACTTCTGGAACACCAAAATGGGCAATCCAATTTTTGTAAAGCTTATTGGATATTATTATGACTGACATTTCTGTCAGTGGGATTGCTTCTGGCCATTTCATTACACAATCAACCATTGTAAACAGGAATTTATGATATGTTGGAAGGTTTTGGGAACTCCAATATTGGCTTAATCCTGGTTTACTGTGGAGATACGCCATTGGTGGAGATAGTATAGCCGAGGAAATCAATCTCAGGTTGAGTGTATTCACATTTAGCTGGATTACTGTTAAACTGGTAGTGTTAATATGCTGGATTACGATTCTAAAATTTTTCTCATGCTGTTTCTCATCATCATCAGAGCATACACAGATATCGTAAATATATGCATATGTGAAGGCAAGTCTCCTAACAAACCATTGATAAATCGTTGAAATGTTTGGGCAATGTTGCAGAGTCCAAATGGCATTCCAAAGTATTCAAACAGCCCAAAGGGTGTATTTAGTGCTGTTTTTGATATATCTTTTTTAGCTACAGGTCTGTGATGGGATGCCCAGTTTATGTGAATTTTTGAAAATAGCATTTTGCCTTTCATATTGGCATTAACAACCATGATATTAGGAACTGGATATCTTTCAGGGATAGTTTTTACATTCAGGGCTCTATAATCACCGACTATTCGCCATTTTCCACTTGCTTTCTTGGTCATGTGAATTGGGGAGCTCCAAGAGTTCCCTGAAGGTCTGCATATTATACTACTTCAATCAATTTTTCGGATATTTTAAACGATGTATTATAGAAAATACACGTTATTTAGTAGAATGATTAGTTCTTGTAAGTAAATATCAGCAATTATTTATTCCATCTAGTTTATAGAAAGTATTTTTGATGCCTAATTAATTAGGAGAATTTTTTTTTTGTATCCAATTTTTTCTACTTTAGGCAGACAAAAATACAATGTATTTTTATTCTATGTTGGGTAGAAGTGAAAGTCAAGAGTAATGAATATTACCCATGAAGAATACAGAATATTTTTAGTCAAGAGTTTTATTCAGTGGAAGCATTTGAAAAATATAAATTCTAAGAATCCTAAAATTAAAATTAATTCCAGACCTACAAAACTTAGTATCTCGTGTTACCATGTAGTGAGTAGAAGATTATAATTAATTGTGATTTAAAGTCCAAGGGACCATATAAAGTTGGTTGGAGTCACACACCAGCTCACATATGCTTCCTGCTCACACATGCTTTGTAACATACAACTAATGTTGCTTCAACACCAGTATCTCCTCTCACCAGAAGGAAGAATGTGGCACATTGCCTGTGCGCAGGAGCTTTGTAGTGTACATCCATGATAATAATTGCTTCTATCATCTCTAGCTGTTGAAAAGTAGATGAAATGAAGAAGCCAAAATAATTGAAAATTCCTCATTTTACAAATATTAAGGAATGATGTTGAAACAATAAACTATAAGTCTAACCAGAATGAAGAAATATATTTTCTTGAAATGATAAAAATCAGGATTCATTTCAGTGAGTTATTTTCATCACTTTTGATAATCCCAAAAACTGATTTATAATGGAGGAGGAATGGGTGAGAGGATTTCATACAATTGTAAAATCCTCAACATTACCTTTCTGGTCAACTATGATAACTCATTAAAATCAAAATCATATATTTCCCCATCCATTAATACTGTTTTAAAAAATATGGAGCAATTTCTATTTTTGTATGGTAGGTCCTCAATGAACATTGAATTATAAGAATACAATTACTTTTATTTTAGAACATAAATTTTTATATTTATTGTTGAATATTCCAGTGAGTGTGAGAAAATAGCTGAGAGAACTCTGCACCTATATAAATTTCTGGATACTATGTACGTAACTGAGAATCCATGGGAATTGTTCGAAAGTTATTTAGTAAGAAAACTGAAACAAAATTATACCAAACCTCCCAAAATATACCAAATGGTGTAATAAGAAATGAAACCTTAGTTTGAAGTCTGCATATTGATCTTGCATATTTCACTAAATGTTGCACAACTATTGAAATTGAGTCATTCTCTCATCACATTCATTTGTAACCCAGAAGTTCTTATTATCTGTGTTAAAAAATGACTGACATATTTAAGAGCCCAATAAGCCTATTCTAACTTGTCAAGGAAATATAGTAATGATCCTTCTGTTTAAGTAAATGGTATAATTGCTGCTGCATTATTACATCATCACATATAGGATCAGTATAATTTTACTTAAAGAGGACAGAATATCATTAAAGAGACATATTAACGATAGGATGATGGATATTTCTGTAAAAAATAAATTATGTTCATCACAAATAAGGTGTTAGTCAATCAAGCACCCGGTATTTCAATATGTCGTTAATTTGTCACCATTTTGAAACATTACTGATTAAGTATATCTTATGTTCCATTTAAATTATGACAAGAAATACGTCGAATTCTACATGGAAATGAATTCCCATTCTACGAGATAATAAGACACATAAATCGATTACTATTATATAATGTGGTGATGTACATTTTCAAATCTCAATCATTGGTGAACCAACATATTTATTTTATTGACTGTTCATGAATTTGGTTGAATAGTGAACAGTCAGTCTCGTTTTGTACGTGATGAAATCCGTTCATTGTGAATACAAAATATTATTCACGACATACTACAGCTTTTGTTTCGACAACAAGCCACCCTTTTTCAATTTGTTTTTACCAAAACTAAACAAAATGTGAATGCCTTTAGCAGAAACTGTACAGTCCGTTTACACCATTTTTGATTCCAACAACAAATATACTTGGTTGGAATCTGTTGGTTCACCTGATATCGATGACAACCAGGCAATTTGATTTTGTGATACCTGCAAAACCAGATACCTTTATGTCCTACTGTAAGTAACCGTTTTACTGTAATAAAAACGTGAATTGTACTAACGTGTCAGCCAACTTATTTCAACGGTTTACTCAAAATTGCCCAACATACTTCGTAGGCCTTGGGAACTTTTGCTGGTAGGCTGGTGGATTAACTGTTTGAGCTGAATTGTGGTCTCAACTCTACAATTTCTTAAGACTCGCTGATATACTTTGAATTGTGATATCAAACCCCTATACTCGGAATGTATGTTTGTTTTCAGATGTCACACATTTATGGTTAGGTTCACAGTGGAACCATTTTTACTTTTTTTTAAATAATGTCACTCTAATAATGAACTAATGCGCATAATTGGTGCAAAAAGATAAGCTATTTCAAATGGTCTATTTTAAATTTCAATATAAGTAAAATTTGGAAAGTTATAGCCAAAAAATCAAAAAATCCCACTGTGTACAACCTTCCTCTACTTACTGGTTTTGTAATTAAGTACACGAAAGTTTTGTGGAATATCAATATTATTGGACTATCAGTAGGAATAACGATAATTTCATCTACATCTGTTGTAATATAATTTTTGGATTTTCTTCTAATGAATGTTTAATATTTTCATATAAGTACTTAAATTATATGTTTGTAATTCACAAAAAATCAAAAAAAAAAAAAAGAATAAAGACACTTTTCATAACCAATATTGATAGCAATCGTTAGAAGAAACTAACAATAGACTTTTGATACTCTACAGTCTATAGATAATTGAAGGGACTTTTGGTAGGTATTATGGATATTGTACATAACACTAGTATACACGTATGTACCAAGTTTCAGGTCGATTCAACTTTGCGAAATAAAAACGTGGTGAAAATGATTTTTATTTTCTTTTCTCTGGTTCAAAGAAATATTTTTCACAACATACTCATCACTTAACAAAATAACAACTGCAGTATTTACCATAAAAAAACAATAAAAACAAAAACGATGTTTACCTGTTTTATTCATTCTTTAAAATTGCCTTTATAAAATTAATCGTTTTTTTTATGAAGACAGTATTTCCCCGAGACATAAATGTTTATAAATTATGTGATTGTATATACAACTGAGAATCTGTATTCAATATTTTTTGCTAGACTGTATATGTTACAAGTTGATGTAAAAATTCTATTATGTTCATTTATTTCAAAGAATATAGTCGTCTCATCAAAATAACATTCTTAAGCACAAGTAAGAACTATAATATCTTAAAATTGTGATAGTAAGTTTTTTTAATTTTTTATTGTTTTTAATTTTCTGATTTTTTGTGTACCCATAACTCGATTCAGGTATGCTGGAAAAGGAAGGTAAGTTGATAAAATTGAGCTTTAAAATGTCAGTTAGTGTTAGAATAATCCTATATACTTGGGTAAATTTTTGGCCAAATAAAAGCTTAGTACATTTCAGATTCATAGGCATAAATTTGAGAACAGTTTGATTCGTGAATTTTTTAAACTTTTGGAACAAAAATATCAAAATTTTGTCTTCTTAGACTCATGATCGTCGAGATAACAAATACTGGAGTTTCAGGTGGTGAAAATGCAATAATTTAATGTAAACTTAATCGAACATAAAAATATCACCATATCTATAACTAAGAATGTTTTTTGAAGTAAAATGAAGGTCATTATGTTTAGGATATTAGTATTATTTGGATTTCTTATAGTAGAAATCAAATAAGTTATTTTCTCTATCAGCTTTGTTTCCCAGGTTCTGCATTCAGTGTTTTCCCATAAATTATTACACAGAAGCTGCATTCACAAAAATACTCAATTTTCTCTTTCACTCCCTATCAGATACCAATCATCATTGAAAAATCAATGCTGACACATCCAGATGACCATGGAAATTAGAATACATAAAATTTTTGGAGTTGCGCTGTAAATGCGCTAGAGATACTACGCGCAATACTTTTTTTAATTTTTTTGTTTTTACTAGCCTAAAAACACAGGCGCAACTTACCGTAGAGTGTGTATTTTCTCCCACTTCATATTCTTTTTCCCTTATACACATTCCCTTGATTTGTCTAGAGGACCTTACCTGTCTTTAGCCGAGTTTTCGGATGAATGGGATAATTATGTCTTTCTCCTTTGGCACAATAAAGGTCCTCGTCCTTACTGTTTCGACACTACTTTGCCTCTTAACATCTTTGTGTTTACTAGACACTGGATAGCTACAGAAATGGAGATCCTGTCAACCCTGCATGACTTGATTAACCTAGGAATGGACTTTGTTCCTATATATGATGTACCTAAGTCTTGATACGAGCCCCATTAAAGAAAATGGTGCTATTTTTATAGATAGTCAGGGAATACCATGCCAATAATATGTAAAAGTAGACCATTGACTGACTGATGAGCTGAACTCATTCTTACATCGTTCTAACCAACGTTCTACTTATTGATAGACTTCCTCACCTCTCCTTAGGTGCCTTACATTTTCTGTTTTGCACTCTACACTCAACTTTTGTCTTTATTTCTCAAATTATCTTAACTTTACTTCTTCATAAGTGTTATTTGAGGGAACACCATATTACCTATGTTCAAAGTTTGTTAATAATACCTCATCTATTTATACAGGTAAGCGTTACTGTATATTTTGTAATAGTGAAAAATGAATTTACAAATTAATAAAATAATAACTAGAATAAATTCAAGTAAAAATTAACTGTAAGAAAAATTTTTATTTTTGAAATGCTATTTTATTACTTTATGTTATAGATTTTTAGAAGTCCGATATTTTATGACTTAAAAATAAAAATAATTTTAAAATTATAATGACGACACAATGTGACGACATCATATAAGTGGTGAAACACAAATTCGGACATTATAATACCCAAAACTAAATTCATCTCTAACAAAAAAATATGACGACAGTAATCAAATTTGATTTTCTTTCAGATAACTTCTAATATTTTATCAAGTCTTATATTACAAAGCCCAGATTCACATTTTGACAATTCTGTACAAGATAATTTGATCTAATTTGTTCGATTGTCAACATGAGATGAATACAGCAAAATACAAATGCAATAGAGTGTAAAAACCCGGCAGATTAAAATGCATGCAGCCAACATCCATCTTGCCTTATCGCTTCTTACTCTGTGCTTTGCCTAAAATATGCCAACATATATATTTGCAATCTTTTATATGTTTGCTTATACATTTACTGTTATGCTCTTTGATATTGTCTGCTTGCATGTTTGACAACTATTAATAGACAATAAGTGGGAAACCATGTCATCAAGAAGAACTAACTTATGAAAACAAATTTTATTTTTCAAACACTTTTGTTCTAATGATCTGGTACTAGGTTTGTTTTTAACAAGCAGTCCTTCTTGTGTAGGCGGATAGTAGTAAGTCCAAGTCTCAAGTCGCACATTAAAGTCCTCGTATAGGCAACTCTATGTATTATACCATGTGAGGATGTAAAATACTCCGAACCTGAATCTATCTTTACAGACTCTAGGACAGTAGTTAAACTTAGGCTAGTTTAGGTTGAAGACAAAAGACTATTAGGAATGTTTTTTTGTCATGAAGGATCAGTAGTGACGACTAAAAGTCATTTCTAAATTTGTCATTTCATGGCAATCTTTTTATAACACCTGCAGGTGATGATTTAAGTTTACAATTTGATCAGCTGGAGTTCTTAACATCTATTAGGAGGGAACTTTGGTGTGTTGTTGATAAACCTCAGACAAGCTTTGTTCAAGATGACTGCATTGTTCTGTCATAAAAGGCCATGTAGAGCCTTCTTTTGCACATAGTGGATTTGAATTTCATCTATGTTAGTTTATTTTTCTCACCTTACTCATATTTTTTGCACCAAAAGCTCCAAAGTCAAAAGTTTCAAATAAATGTTTTTCACACAATCAAATCACCATCTCTTATGAAGACAAACAATTAGGTGAAGATAAAAGAACTATCTGATGGTTTCCCCTACTTGTGCCGGCATTAGCTTTTTTTATTATTTTATTTTTTTTCTCTTTACACTTTGTTTTATCCGCTTTGCCAACACTGTAATTCTTTCGTAATTATAGTATTTTACAAAATAATTCGGCTGTTTGTTTTTGTAAGTTCAAAACCTCTTATGGATCCAAACTCCATTAGGTTCTTTGGTCAACACTCAGTGCTTATTGCTGATTCATTCGTCATATTAATTTGCTGACATATTAAGACAATGTAAGCTGTATTCCATCTTGTTCAAGAAACCTAATTTCAAGTCAAAAAGAATTCAGCCATAGGATTCAACAATGCTAAAAAATAAAATGTCTTAAAATCAATTTTTCGAGACCATTTGAATCAGTGTTTCGGCTGCATGATGTCTTAGTTTTAAGACATTGTGACGTCATTAGCATTTACACACCACCATATATGAAGTTTGACTTTATGAGCTGTTTCATTTCGGATGCCTCACTACTTTATAAAAGCATTTCACTTAATGTAATGTAAAACACATCCTACCAGCCAGATATTAATGTATAAAAAAGACCCATCTTTGCACTAAAGGATAGTGTAATTTGGGAATGAAATGACCCATCTGGCCAACCATGGAAATTGAAATATATAAAATTGTTAAAGCTGCGCTGTAAATATACTCGAGATACTACCCACCACACATTTTGTAATTTTTTTGTTTCTGTTAGCCAAAAAATACATGTGCAACTTCCCACAGACTGTTTTTTCCTACTTCATATTCTTTTTCCCTTATCTTCCTTGGAGACTCCTCTCTATAGTTGTTGGACTCTGGGGGCTTAGAGTCCGTTGTAGTACGAAGTAGACGATCAATTAAATAAACACCAGAGAGTAAATAATAAGTAAAAACACAAGTACCGCACTAATTAATGTATTTAATGAAGAGAAAGATAATCACATGTATGGACACAACTCAACAACTGAACAACTAGACGACGCAACTGAATAGGAACTGGAGAATGTCAATACAGTGTTACCAACTAGTGATTGAACAATAATTAATGTACCGACACTCCCTCCTTGTTCAATTACGACGTTGAAAAATATAAAATACATATAAAATGCATATTATGTGATATATAAGATATAGTGATTGAACAATATGTAGTGATTGAAAAATACATAGTGCGATAAAAGAAAAATAGGAGAAAACATTTTTCATGAAAAACTCCTTAGATCGAAAAAATACAAAGATTCAAAATTAAATAACAATAACATTGTTATACAATATAAATATTAGATAAAGAGGAAAACTTTATATTACATAAATAAAAACCTCTTTTGCTGAAAGAATTATATTTAAATAAAATTAAGAGGAAAAGGTTTATCCTTTTTATTTGTGAATTTATTATATATTTATGTAAAAAGGATAAACTAAAAACCTCTTGGTCCACCAGTTGTGTAGAGGGAAAATCTACAGGAGTAGATGAAAAACATCTACGAGTTTATTTATATTTATTAAAAAAACATATCCAAAAGATTATAGAAAATATCATGAACATTTCATTAAACTGCCTTAAGCCACCATAAGACCTTTTAATGAAATATTGTTCAAGATGTGTAAATGTGTATATATATATAGTACTCCATTATATTGTTCCTAAAATTTATCATATTCTTCGTTTGTGTTATAAGTAAAGTTATTGTAGGTTAGTGAGCTCAACAAATGTAAGAAAGAATAGAAAAATATAATATACAGAACTCACAAATAACATAATTAGGAACATGAAATCAGACAAAAGAAAATATATACTATATCACAGGAATAGACATAATAGAAATCATAATAAATCTTAATAATAATAGTAATCAGGGTCTTGATCATTCTATAGATCGCCGTTTTGTATTGTTTTAATCTGAAACAATATACTAGGTATTACTATCTAATAAAATATGTGTGAGTATATGTGTTTATTTTATGTGTTTTATTTAATTTGTTAGTTATGATATATGTGTTATTTATTTCTCCGTTATTGAATGATAGATGTTGTCCTCACAATTTAATATTAATTTAGTAAATTTTTCAAAACTCCCAATAGATAGTGGTTTAGTAAAAATATCAGCCTCCTGTTCTTCTGAAGAAATTTTTACCAAAACAATTTCACCAAGCTGTTGACTTTCACGTACATAATGATATTGTGTATGCAAGTATTTTAAACCTGGTGCTCCTACCATCTGAGCTCCGTCTATTGCCGATTGACTATCACAATAAATTTGTGCAGATAGAAATGAGATACTTATAATTTTCTCCGTTATTTCAGCTTGATTAGCTAACTCCTTGGCTAACTCACTCATTGCTACATACTCCGCTGCACACGTAGAAATTGCTACTCTCCGTTGTTTATAACATTTCCACATTATTGTGTCACCAAATAATTTAATTAGATATCCTGCTGTAGATGCTCCTGTTTCAAGACAATCACCCCAGCTAGCATCAGAATATCCTATAATATTATCATATTTTCCATTATAAGTCAGACCTAGATTTTCAGTATATTTTAGGTATCTGAAGATTCTCTTTAACTCCTGTATATTCTCTTCAGTTGGATTACCTTGACACCTACTCATTAGGTTAACCGCTAAAGCTATATCGGGTCTTGTTCCACCGGTTAAATATAACAAGCAACCGACTGCTTCTCTAAATGGATATTTCTCTCCCGTTTTATTTAAGTTTTTAGGTTCATAATTATTCTCATTCCTCCTTTTTACTTGCCTGGTTACCATAGGCGTTTTACAAGGTTTACAATTCTCCATTTTAAATCTCCTTAATAAGTTATTAATAAATCGTGTTTGTTTCAACTCCATTTTATTTTTACTCCTGTTTCTACTAATTTCAATACTTAAGTAATCCTGGGGAGATCCCATATCGGAAAACTTAAATATTTTCCTAAACTTTTCCTTTAATTGTTCAATCGAAATTAAATAATTTCCAGCTATGAGAATATCATCTACATAGGCTAGAAGGATTATAAATTTATCCCCGTTTTTCCAAGTAAATAAACATGAGTCTTTTACATCACTATTTAAACCTAACTTTTTCATCTCCGCTGTGAAAAGTATATTCCAGCTTTTAGGACTGGTTTTTAACCCATAAATCGATTTATTTAGTTTACACACCTTATTTACTCTTTCAGAGGGATCAATACCTACTCCTTCTGGTATCTGCATATATATAGGTCCTGTTATTTCTCCAAGTAAAAATGCAGTTTTAACATCCAGTTGGCAAATTTCCAAATTGTACTTATTTACTATCGCTAATAAATTTTGTACAGTCGCCAATGGTGTTACTGGAGCATATATTTCCAGTAAACTGTATTCTACCTTATCCTTAAAACCTCTTCCCACCAGTCTTGCTTTATATCTCACATCTCCTTTTGGCTTCGGTTTGACCTTAAATAACCACCTCGAATCTATTATATTTGGTTTCTCTCCGTTCTCATCAACTAATGGTCTATCAACTATAGTCCATACATCGTGTTCTTGAAGCGAGTTAATTTTGTCTTGTATGGCTTTTCTCCATTGTAGGCTAGCAGATGAGTTAATTGCCTCCAAATATGTTATGGGGTCCTCATTCACTTCAGCCGTAGCCGTATAAACGAACTCGTCTAGAACTTCATCAAGGTTTTCAGCTTCGATTTATTTAGGTTCTTAGTATTAAAAGCTTCAACCTTTTGTCTCTTTTCTCCTGTTAATCGCTTTGACTTTCTCCTTTTTACTCCTTTACTTTCCTCCTTTTTATTCTCCATTTCATTCTTATTATTAAAATTATTAAACCAATTAGTAACTCCTTTTTCTATTCCTTCTTGTTGTTTATATTTATTTCTATACATCAGTTTTTCATTAAATCTTACATCTCTCGACTCAATTAAGGATTTAGTTTCTGGACACCATAATAAATAACCAGATCGGGTATATCCAACCATTACAGTACAGAGTCTCCAGTTTTCTTTTAACCTTTGAATATGCCAAATAACCCTGAATCTGCCATTAAAGCTCTCACTCTGCTTTGAATGGTATTATTGAACCTTTCAGCCACACCGTTATGTTGGAGGTGTATCAGGTGGTGCTAATTGGAGATCGATATTTTCCTTTTCTAACACCTGTTTCGTATATCCTCCTGTAAACTCCGTTCCTTGATCAGATCTCAAATAACACACCTTAACATCTTTCCCTAATAGATTTCTAGTGCTCCATATAAATGTTTCTAGACATTCGCCAACTTCAGACTTTTGTGTCATAGTATATGCTTGTGCATACCTAGAATAGTCATCAATAAATACTACTATAAATCTCCTTTTAGCTGGGAATGTATAGTGGGTGATATAGGACCCATTACGTCAGAATGAATCATTTGTAGTGAGCGCTCAGCTCTCCACCTTGGTTGATTAAAGGGTAATTTTGTGAGGTTAGAGACTGCACATATTTCACAGTCTTTTATTATTCCCGTAAACTTGACTCCTTTTAACTCCGGTTGAGTTTGTTCCAACCTCCTTAAATATTTTTCTGACACATGACCTAACTTGTAGTGCCAGTGCAGTTCTAAGGGTATAGATTTATTCACTCCAGTAATATCTAATATCAGAGGTTCGGGAATTTCCTCAATATTAATTACCTTTCGATCATTCTCCGGGTTTTCATTATCAATCATACTTTCATATTTGCCCAAAATGACAATTAAATAAAATTGAACCAAACCTTAAAAACATGATTGTCTATCATGACAAAATTACAAGAGAAGTATGAAAAATTAATAACTGACTCACCGATCTGCTTAATACCACCTAAATCAAAACCAAAATCTTCCGAAACTGACGACAAAAAATATGGCCGACAAGAAAGATACGATAATAAACACAAAACAATCAACAAAATTAATGAAATAAATGAAAAAGAGTAGAAAAAGGCGAGAACAAAATTTAAAGTAAATAAGAAAAATAGAAAAAGTTTGAGAAAATTTGCATCAAAGCTCGTTAACACCAATAAAAATACGCACTAACGCCGACTGAACAAAATGCGATGTTTGCCAAACCAAGATCTGAGAGTGAATGACAAGATGCGTAATTATATGAGCCTTGAAGTGAGCAATTAAGAAAAAATTTTATGTGTCATCAAATACTTCCATATAATAGATCACCAATAAAAAAATCATTGAGAGAATAGTTCGATCAAAACCCTAGCTTCTGATTGGCCATCTCCATTTCTTTTATTTAAGTTTTACTCCGTTTTCCCATAATTACTCATGCACCATTTACTATATATGTCTTTATTCATCAAGGGGCAATAAAAATTCCCACATTACTACATTCACGCATTTTGCCTATATTTGACAATGAACGGAACTATCTTATTCATTAACACGCAATATACGTTTCACCAGATAAACTCTTATATATTTATTTGTGTGTGTGTGTGTGTGTGAACGTATAATTCCCCATTCTCCTATCATACAATTCTTCTCTTCTCCATCTATTATTATGTTTTGTGTTTCTCGATCAACCACCTCACCAATACCAACACACAATTAAAATAAAATACCCATATGTTTCACCGTCTGCCAACTATTCATTTTGCACCACTACAGTAATAGGTTTCTCTGTCTATTATTATTGTGTGTGCGTGTATACTGACGACAACCAGTATCACGATGCACAATTATATATATGACTTTTTGTTCTCCTCTTTGAATCTTCCTTCTTCTCCGTTTGGCTATTTCAAATAGAGTGAGATAACAATAGTCGCCATTTTATCGGAAGGTTTTTTTTTTTACACTTTTTACCGCCAATTCTACGCTCACCTCTTCTAATAAATTCATATATGTCATCTCACCTTTTCGCCATTATTATACGCCTTTTCTATTTTCCAAATTAAAAAAAGATCGCCATTACATCTTCATTTTCCCCGTTTCAAACAAAGACAGAGGACTTAAATAAATAAATGACTTGACTTTACGCCATCTCCATCTATCTCCATTCACCTAAATAATTTCTCCATTTTGAATAACAAATAAAAAAGATCGATCAAATACAGTGCACTTTTGATTTTTGTCACCTGTTACTGAATAAAAATTTACGCCACTTATTATTAATTAAAAATTACGCACCACAAATTTAAAACTACACATCGTACAATCAAAATTTCACACCAGACAATAAAACCACACGCCACCCCATAGAAAAATTACGCGCCTCATACTTTGCTGTTGACAGCCTTTTATCACGCCATTTACTTACACATCATCACACCACTTAATTATTACACCACTTAATTATCACGCCATTTACGAACACCATTAATAAATAAAATAAATTTTACATACCCATCTTCTTTACGTCTACACCATACTTACAGATCGAATACCATCACGTTTTTCTAAACTGCTGTCTTGATGTTTTTCGTGAGGTACCCGGCGCCTCCACCATGTTGGACTCTGGGGGCTTAGAGTCCGTTGTAGAACGAAGTAGACGATCAATTAAATAAACACCGGAGAGTAAATAATAAGTAAAAACACAAGTACCGCACTAATTAATGTATTTAATGAAGAGAAAGATAATCACATGTGTGGACACAACTTAACAACTGAACAACTAGACGACGCAACTGAATAGGAACTGGAGAATGTCAATACAGTGTTACCAACTAGTGATTGAACAATAATTATGTACCGACAATAGCAAACAAAGTTTTATTTGTTTTCTTTTTTTTCTTCTCTTTTTCCATCAAATTTTTTCTTTGAATATTGAATTTATCAAATCTTTACATTCTTTTCTTTTTCCTTCCTTTCCCCACTAGTTTTAACTGCCCACAGAATTCACAAACCGTCTAAATTTTTTCATATTAGATCTTTTCTCTTTTTCACTGTCTTTTCAGTTCATATCATCTGTGGAACAACTACTTTTATAATATTATGTTTCCTTTAGATTTTTTCATTCAATATTGAACATGATCTTTTTTATAATCATATGTTGACTGTTTTTTTTGTGCCAATTGGCTGAATTCAATGTTGTTTTCCAAAGTTTTAGGCTAAAGAGTTCATGATTGTGAGTTAATTACATGGAAAATATCTAATTTTAAACAACATCGCCCATACATAATTTAAAAATCAAGTTCTAAGGACTCCTGACAGTTTCATTTGATTGGGCAGTGGTGATTCTGTGGCCACAGTCTTGTACAAATGTGATTGTTGAAGTCCATGTTCTTGTAGGATTTTTGGTTTAAAATATTATCTGGACTGAAAGGAGATTGTCTGATTGGCCCATCTGGTGTACCACAGTCCAAAGGCTCATCTACATCCACATTTTAAAGTTGTCATATTAACTGTATAATGCTGATTGGAACCTAATAATACGTTTCCTAATTTATAAGTTTTTTTCGTCCAAAAGAAAGAATTCATGATTTTTTAGTGGAAAATGTCAACAATGAAATAAAGTTTAAAAAAAATTCTTTTATTTGATATGAAGAAATTTAGATAACATGCAATATTTGTAAAATATGATGGATAGTTCAGTGATACATTTAGAATAGTTGTTATCTAGTCTACCTACCTATCTATAATGGTTTTCATGCAAATTTAAATTAATCATCTTTCTTCCCTTACAAACATACCTTCATCTGCCATAACATAATATGTAGTAAGAAAGTGGCGAGTTCCGCTGCTACACTCATGGAGGGTTGATGTGTAAACATAAAAACTCTAACAGCAGCAGCTACATTAGAAAAATGAAGTTGTAGATCATAATACATATTTGTTCCGAATTATGTTCCTACTGGTCTAAAACTAGGCAGTTTATAGGCGAAATACAAATGAAAATAGTGATATCGTAAGTATTGTGTAACCAATCCGCATCAAAATTTATAGCCGGTTATAATATTTCTTTCAAATTTCGTAACTCCTGACTGAAAATTGATAATTTTATAGCTAAAACTAAAATGAAAATAATCATACCAGAAGTACCATACAGCCAATCGGCACCAAAATTTATATAAATTCATAATATATCAATGTGAATTTTTATTTCAAATTTTGTAGCTTTTAGTTGAAAATTAAAAAGTTTATAGCCAAAACAAAAAATAAAATAGTCATACCACAACATCAATAGGTAAGGTCCTTTACCAGCAATATTTTTTTCCCAAATTTTGTATCAATTGGATAAAAAATTGCAACCTGTACCTAGTAACAAGACATTGGCATATATTTTTATGAATTTGGGTTATTAGTTCTAAACATTTCCTTCAGTTATGAAATAAAAAACGTACATACTCCCACCTATAGGTTGTTCCATGACACCAAGGTGAATAAGAGCATTTTCAATATAAATCCTACTTAAAAATATCTGAATGTAATTCTCATTTTGTAGGTGGGTGGTTGTGTGCATGCGTGTTACGCATGCAAATAACCACATCCCTACACGTCAACAAACACACACTTGCAACTTGTACCAGTTATTATCTTAATTCTCCTCTACCATAGACAAACCATTGTTGATGTAAAACTTAGGTAATATATATTTTAATTGATTTGTTAATTCTCCTGAATTTATTCACAAGCAGGATGTGCAATTTTCTTAAATTGTTTGGAAAAATATTTTATCTAGCAAATCTCCCTTGAACAACATGAAATTTTTATCCGCCTCCAGTCATATGCAATTTAAAAATCTCCAGTCATGCAATTTAAATGATATTTAGATTAAAATCATTTTGGAAAAATATGTTTCTTGATTGGTAAAAGAAATTAATAAATATAAACAGAGATGGACGAGGAATAATGGATATATGTAGTGGAGTGATTTCATTTAAAATGATTCATCCCTGTGAGAGCAAATACGCTTCAAAACCTGAAGCAGAAAAATACAAAGATTTTGGAGTGTCTGGAACTCAGGTGAGAACAATCACAATGAAACCTACCAATCATTACCATCAAAATAAATTTTAATCTATATTTATATTATCCCATTCTCATATAGACTTTTGATATGAATTTTTTTAATATATTTCAATGAGATGTTTCATAGTTCCAAATACCATTAATTTAATACGAAAATTTATTCTGATATAATAATGCTTATCTCAATAAAACCCCTAATGAAGTAAAAACTAAAAGATATAAGAATATTTATTACTTATTCTCACTAGAACCAACTTCGTACAAATCTGCTAAGAGGCACAAAAGGAAATCCATAGTTCACTAAAATTAATCCAGTTTACTGAAACCAGTGGTTTAACAACAAATAAAGTTTTATTACCCCCAATGATATTTTGAGCTCAAGTCCAGATCTTCAGGTTCTGATCCATAACACTCTGTATACCCTTATGATAATTTTTATGTAATACTTTGTTTTAAATTTATTCCTAAAAAATTTGAGAGCTTTGTTTGTATAAAACAATCATTTAATTGTAAAAATTTTGGTATCTTAAAAATATTCTACACTTTATGAAACTTTTTCAACATTGAATTTTCATAAAAAATTTTCTAAAAGTAATCTTTCATTGAATTAGAGATAAGTCTTTGATAATTGTGGTGGACTACACATATCAGCTCTACTCTTGACATCAATCACTGATAGCTTGTCTGAGTGAATATAGTGTCATATGTTTTAGTGTATGTGGAAAGAGAATTACATTTCTGTCAATTAATGTTTCAATCCCCCATACCAGTAAGATACCTAAAATGATTATTAGATGGGAGTACAATTTAAAAATTTTAATTCATATAAAATATATCAAAAAGTTAATGATTAAAATTATTCAATAGCAGATGATTTCATACCTTTATTCTTGTATTACCGACACAAAAGCTAACAAACAGACTGTGGCATTGGATACTCTAGTTTTAGGAATTTAAGTATTATGGTTTAATATCACAAGGACAATAAAATAGTATAGTTGTAACACACCTCAGCTTGCGCCTCTTGTACAACAACAGCAGTTAGCGTCACCTCACTTCATTATCTTTCAGTATGACAAGCTCCCAGCACATCGCTAGTGCACAGGGGACTCGTGGTCGGAGCCATGACAGATACCTACTATTATTAAACAAAATACTTTAGAACAATATTGCAAAGAATACTGTGGGACGCAAGCTGAGAAATAAAAAACTAAGAAAAGGAGTCTGTATTATGTTATTAAATTTTATACCAATTAAAACGCCTTGCATGTTCCTCCAAATTAAGAAACAAAGCAATATTTTACATAAATTCTTCCAATTGTGGCAACTGAATTATTTATTCTTTCCTTATAAAAGAAAAACCATAGAAAAAAATCAATATTTATTAGAAAAAGATGTAAAGTGCCATAAAGAATCTTCAAAGAAGGAATAAATTTTTTCTCTATATCTGGTTATATATTTACATAGTGAGGAAGAATCAAAAACCCATAATGGATGGAAAAACATGAAAAATAAGTAAGGGAACTTCAATACCAATTCACACTAATCAAATTAAGTGAATTTAACAATCATTTATTGAAAACTTATTTGTACAAACTTCTAAATGTACTATGATTCAACTCAAGGTGTCCTGAAATGAACAGATATGTTCAGGCATAGAATATAATTCTTCTCATATAAATTTAGCTTTGAATTTTTTGGATCGTTTCACCAGAATTTGAGAATGTTTTAAAGTTTATTTCCAAAGAGAAAAGTTTTCATATGTTGAGGGAAACCAAAGGAAAATTTCGTTTATTTAAGAGTGGATGAAAAAGTTAAAAATTGGATAAGTCTCATTTCCCTACCAATGGAAAAACAAGAGTATTTTTTTATCAGCTCATAGGTACCTTGTAAAAAAAATTTAAGCATTTCTATTAATATTATTTCTGGTTCAGAAGAGTACAGTAAACGTAGCGAAGATGCTGTGTTGTCAAAGAAATCGCACTTTCATAAAGTCATGTTGGCAGCACTGTTGAGGGAAACATGACATCACTGTTATTTGCAGGGTAGTGAAGAAACCTTCTGTACAAGTTTTTACAACAAGAAACCTTTGGCACTCCTTGCATTTTATTTTAAGATGAGTTTTCTGTTTGATGAAAAGCTTAAAAATAATTAACTTGAATTTTGATGCTAGATATTGTGGGAATAACTTGTCTTATTTCTTCCAAAAAGTTATAAAATAATTAAAAAATTTTATGTAGAATGCAGTAATATTTAATTCTGCTGATGTGACTGTCTATTTAATTTAAAAAATATGTAACAATAAAAAATTCAAATTGGTTAATATGGCCAACATACCTAGTGGCTAAGATGTCTCACCAACATTGTAATTATTCATTGCAGAATAATATTTAATTGATTGAATATTATGAATAATTAAAATAGGTACCATTTTATATCATTTCATTTTTATTTCTAGCCAAATTTTAGGAAAATATATTGGAAAAACGTATTGTGATTTTAAGGATTGAATAACATTTTTAGAAAACAATTCAAACTGATTTGTTTCTATTTTCAAAAGCCAAGAAAAATAAATATAGCTGTTCTTTAATTTTAATATAATTATTTCTTTCAAAAATTTCGGATTCCTTTTTCTTTTTTTTTAAATTTAGGCATCTGAACTGAAGAAAGATTGAGCTTGTTATCGTTCCTTTTTTTATTTATTTTATTCCTCTCCTCAACTCATGTAATATTCTCCTCTATTTTTTTTCCCTTTATGTATTATATTTCGGCGTCTCTCTTTCCATATTATCACAATCTATACTGTCCGCTACTTAGATAAAACAGCATCTACTTTTTCTTATATTATATCGTTCCTCGTTTCACATACTTAATATATTATTATATTATAACTACACACGAATGACAGCAAGCAAATCACAGTTAGGTTTTCCCCATTTGTCCGTTCCTTTTGTTTCTTGATTCGTCTTCAGTCTTGATTTTTAGAAGACGAATCAGTCTGTCAAAGATTGTGAAATAAGTTAAATGTTCTTTCTTTTGAAAAATGAGAGAAGACATGTTTTTTCTTTTTCATCATTTGTGATTGTTGCAATTAAAATTCTCGCAAGAGAATAATCTTTTTTGATGCATTTGCAATCCTGAAAAATGTCTACTGGCAATTTGCTTGATTTGAATTTTGTTGCTATCATTTGTCTGGAGGTTCGCAACATTCTCAATGATGGAGTTAACTTATAATAAACGGAGTTTTGCAGCAACAAGACTTTTATTTTCCTGTCAGCCAACAAGTAATATATTACGATTATCTCTTGTAATGTGGAGTAGGGGTTTCATCTAGCATCTCACGATGAATCTATTGTAGAGTACATTTCAATGGTTGATGTATTTCGTACACTAGGGAGTCTGTGTGGTTAAACCATAACTGAAAATATTTACTCCCCTTACATGTGGGATGTATTCTTTGTTTTTATTAGGGATTCTTTTTACTGATTTTAATACCTTTTTTCCACCTACATTTTTTCTTGTATTTTGTGCTACTAAACTCTGGTCCTAGTATACCTAGCCCCGCCTGTAATTGTGATGTTCCCGAATGTCACAAAATACATGCAAATTTCTATTACCCATTTTGGCCTCCAGTATGTCCCAATTTACCCACCAAATCTGGTAAGATGGACAAAACTAGAGTTGTTTTTTTTATAACATGGTTATTTTTGAATAAACATTTGATTGAATGGTAGGGAATGATGCATAAGGCCTTGAAGTACATTTGTGCCAAATATGGTTTCTTTTCAGCTCGCCTATCCAAGTCTATTTCAAATATTTTAAAGGTGAGGCATTATCTTCTCCTTTACCTTCATGTGAACTCCAAGTTAATGATTTCCACTTTTTAAATTAACCCTATGCATATTCTTTGCTTACTATGAGGCATACGTGCTCAACTTATTGCATGAGAAGCCTTGTAATTTTGGCTTTAAAGAGATTTAAAAAATCAAAAAAATCAAAAATTGAAGATAAGTCCGATTAGAATTAAATTTGATTAGCAGCTAACAGAAATACTAATACATACAAAATATTATTAACAAAAATAATCAAATATATTGACTATTGAATGGAATATAATTATTAATAAAATGTGATACTCGTTTTTCGATAATGCCCGCAAGTTTGGAGATGTTAGTAATAAAAATCTTCACTTGAATTTTTCATTGAATTTAAGAAAATTTTGAATATAACCCGTGAGATTAAAATAGTTGTGTATATCTGCCGTAAAGTGTAAATAATTAAAAGCTGTACCTATCAATCAGGTTCTTTCAAAACAATTTAATAATTTGGTTAAAAAACTCCTTACAAAAAGTAGCCTTAAAATACACTAAAAACATTAAATAGGGCGGAAAATTGGAACCAAGCAAAACACATAAAAGGATAAATCTGAGTGAATTATATGAGGATATTTTACATTGATACGAGAATTCTCGGACTATTGAGGTATTTGTGAAGAAGTTTAATATGATTGGAGAACAAATGAAACAATATTACAATGTTAATATAAAACATAATATATTGCAGAAAAAATGAAATTCATCAAATTGAATGCGTTCAACATCAAAAATCTATATAAAATGAGTTAATTATTATTATGTTTTAGTCATCTTTGTGTAGTTAAACTATGAATAAAGATGATAATGTCACAAATGCTTTCGATTGGTGAAAAGGAGGTGGGTACATTTAAGATAATAATTCTGAAAAAGTATACTTCACAAATGAAACAAATAGTGCAGTTTGGGCGTCACTTAATCCGGACAAAGTGGGCAAAAGGTGTTTTGTCAGGATTAACCATAAAATCGAATTAGGCGGCTTAGATAAAAAGTTGAAAGTGATCAGAATATTGAGAAAAAAATTTGACCAAATATATGAATAATACATGTATATAATAATTATTTTATTACAATTTATTACATGTAATTATTACACAACTGGAGTTGAATTAAATATAAAATGATGAAACGTCAATAAAATTGAGTAAGAAAAAAGAAAAAAATTAAAAATCAAATGAAAAATTAGTTTTGAAACCAATTTTAGTCAGAAAAAAAATAATGATAAAACTTTTTTTTTTGCCATATTATCAAGAAATATTTTTGGATTATGCAGAAAAAAATACGTAGGAAAAAATACATTTGATCTATTCCCAGTAATTTTGGATAAAATAAATGGAGGTCCAGATTATCCTGGGGACAGACTAAGCGCGCCCAATGAACTTTGTTTTAACTTTGAATTTATTGATAAAACAGACATTTGTGTCCTGCCTCTTTAATTTTCAGTGTAATATTTATAGGATAAATGCTATGATTTTAGTATTACTTACCAATTTTTCTGTATTAAAATCTTAAATGCTAAATGCCATATGAAGTGACCTAACCAGTGTCAGTTTTGGGAAGGAAAACTTCTGAATCTAAAACGTTTTCCTTCATTTATTTTCCTTTCTTTCCTATTTTTTTTTTGGTTTCTCTTTGATTATCTTTTTAATTTTAGGATAGATTTCCCCTGGACTAGCCATTGATACTATATTAGTATATTATGGGTTACTAAAAACAAACTGTGCAAAGAAAATGAACAAAATTATTTTTCTATAAATATGGTTACAAAACGAAGCTTATATTTGAACAAAAGTATCTTTCACATTCTAAATTTGATATGGAATTTAGTATGAAAAAAATCAACTCTTATAACACCAGCTATTGCATCAGTCAGCCTTGGACATTGAGAAAAAAAAAATTTGGTAGGAATAGTTATAGTCGGAATGAAAAAATAATATCAAATGATAATAAAAATAGATTGAGCCAAACTTGGGGCATGTTTGGTGCTTGAATCTTTGCTGTGCATCAAATTGTATGTCGTCCTTACCGTTCGCTGGGTTGTGTGAATTCAATCATTTTTATGCAACTGTACCTCATAAATCATAATTTACATATTATATAAGATAAATGATAAATTTAATTTGTTTACGAAAGGAAAATTGGAAATCATCCGCAAGTTCAACGAAATGATGTTTATGATTTGCTTGGTTTTCCTGTCAAGTTTTATCAGAAATGGGAAAGCTTCTCTAAATCAAAAACAATTGGAAAATGCTCTCTTGGAAGATGTGAACTATGTGGGAGAATTTGATTCAAAGTGAGATTCTTTTTTTATTTTTCATACAAATTATTCTGCCAACCACTTGATATATTAGTATCAATCTATTGGTAGATTAGAAGTAAATTTTTTTTTGTAGCTGAGAAAAGACATGATTTTCTCCGTGTTTCCAGGAACGTTTGTACTGACATCATTAGTTGAATGTTAATTTGATAAAATAAAATATAATAAAATATAATATGACTGCAAACTGTAAGCAAAGCGTGGAGAAGAGAGAGATAAAGCAAATAAGGTTGGGTGCATTCATGTCCGTCGATGGGTTTTTACTTTCTATTGAATTTGTGTTCATCTTCATATATTCCATGGCGCCAGTCTGTCGGATCGAACCAAATTATTTGTCTAAAATTGTCTAAATCTGGATGAGTTGATACTGAAATAAAATGTATTAAGATTGCCTGAAAAAGAATCAAATTTTATTTCTGTCATCATGACTTCATCTGAATATAAGTTTAAATTCGGATATTATAATGTCCAAATTCGAATTTTGTTTCTGAAAAACTGTCTTCAAATTGTGACGTCATTAAAGAGTTCAAAAATAATTTTTATATTTGGTCCATGATCTTGGACTTCTCAATGTATGTATATGCCAATTTCTTGTTACCTTTTATCCAATTGTTATAAAATTTGTAACAAAAATGGTACTAAGCCAAGGACCTCACCAATTGATGCTGTTGTGGATTAGCCATACAGTACTTCCAGTATGGCTATTTTAATTTTTGTTTTGGCTATAAACTTTTTAATTTTCAGCCAATAGCTACAAAATTTTAAATAAAAATTCACTATGATATATTATGAATTTATATAAATTTTGGTGCAGATTGGCTATATGGTACTTCTGGTATGAATATTTTCATTTTAGTTTTAACTATAAAATTATCAATTTTCCATCAGTATTTATGGAATTTGTAAGAATTATTATAACTCGTTATAAATTTTGGTGAGGATTGGTCACACAGTACTTACAGTATCACTATTTTCATTTTTATTTCGCTTATAAAATGCCTAATTTTGGACCAGTAGGAACATAATTTGGAACAAATATATATTATGACATACTTATAACATTTAATGACTACCTAATTTTTTATTTTTTGAAAACTTCTCTTTTCTGATGGAGCTGCTGCTATGTTAGAGTTTTTGTGTTTACACATGAACCCTTCATGAGTATAATAGTATAACTCGGCCCTTTCTTAATACGTATTATGTTATGGGATATAAAGGTATATTTGCAGGGGTGGAAGGATGATTAATTTAATTTGTGTGAAAACCATTGTAGGTAGGTACACTTGTAGTGGGTAGAAGCTTATAATTACTTTGGTTTAAGGTCCAAGGGACCACATAAAGTTGGTTGTAGTTGCACACCTTTTTCACACGCCTGGTAACACTCAACTCACATTGCCTTGAGACCAATATCTCTTCTACCGAAAGGGGGTACTCTGGCACATTGCCCATGCACAGAAGTCCCATGGGTGGAGCCATGACAATGAGGCAGTGTGCGAGGGTAGTCTTCAGAGACTACCTTCTGAAGATTGACCTGAAATCTAAGAAAGATTTGACATGACAAGTACAAAAACAAAATCTTTATTTAATAAAAATAAAAAAGTACAAACAGTAGGAAAATAGAAATGTAAAATAGGTAATATTTTAAAGAACTTGTGAGTCTTCTTAGCAACTGCCAAACATACCAGTAGAGAAAGAAACAGATTATAATTGGCCATAGATAACAGATTCTAAAAGGAATATTAGAAATTAGCGAGTTGAAAAACATTATACATGTTTCAAAAATGTGTGCATGCTTTGTCACCAATTGTCCATGATCCTTTGGGAGGTACTTGACAACAATAGTGGGTGCCAAAAAATCAAAAGTATACCGTTTTGAGGAGCATAGTATTCAATCATGTTTCACCCTAAAGACAGTAAAAAGGTTTTGTGAACCTTTTTTACATATGTCATGTTTCAGGTTGATCTTAGATGGGAGAAGGAAAATTATTTCTAATTTTGAGAAACCTTCGATTGAAGCTCCAAAAGAGCCAAAAATTTCAATTGTCTAAAAGACTCATTTTTACTAGAGAATTCAATTTTCGCATGTGATTTCTCAGGACAATGATTCTAGCAAGTTTGTAGACTCCAGGTTTAGATGTGTAATCTTAAACATGAACTATGTAATTAACCTGCAGTTGGTATGGAACTGTGCAATATGCATTGGGTAAGGCAGATGGGGTCCTACCACAAGATAGAGTAAATACTCTCTTCCTAGATAACCATAGTTTAATAACGTAATCCTGATCCAATTTCAACATATCGATGATCTGTTTAGCTGTAGGAGTTGATTCCAGGAAAGATAGATCAGAAGGTAAACTTAGTATTCCTAAGTTCGCATGTTGAAAATGCGCAAGTGTCAATGTATGTTGATCATTGACATCTGAAGATGGGCAAAGAGATCTGTTATTAACCATGGTTTGAATATCCTTCAAACTAGCCTGAAAAGTGTGGATGTAAATGGAGTTGTGACCATGAACTTGGTAAGACTTGTTTTATGATTCCAATAATACGTTCATAAACTCCACCACACTATGGCGCTTTTGCCAGTATGAAATGCTATGCCATGACATGCCTTTCATATCGAGACTGTCCTTTATTTCTAAGTTTTCAAAAAAAGTGGTCCAGTAATTTGGTAGGTATACCAAAAGCAGCTGAAACTGTGCTCCATTTTCGGACAAGATTGCTTTAGGAGTGCCTTTGTCAGCAAAAAATGTCAGAAATGCTGTCCAAATTTCTGTTGTCGTTATAGACGATATAGGAATTAGATATAAAGCCCTTGTTGATAGACAAGTGAAAATAAGAATCCATGTTTTGTAAATGGGAGATGTTGGTGTTACCAACTTATTTTTCCATTTGGGTAATTATTTGTCAAATACAGGAAAAGGTCCAAAAATATCTACACCCATATATGAAAATGGGTGGGTATATGGAATAAGTCGGAAATCTGGCAGTGACGAGTGTGTCGATTGCTTAAACAGTGTAGTTTCAGATTTTTAGCATAAAGTGCAAGACTTCTTTAAAATTTGAGGAAGGACTTTTAAGGCCTTAGGTACAAAATAATACCGATGGAAATCCGCAAGTGTGAACTTACTACCCATATGCACATTGGTAAGATGTGTATGCATTAAAATGAGGTCAGCCAAATACAACTTAGGATGCAATAATATGAGGGAAAGCATATTTTTTTCATAAAATAATTCTGGAAGGTAATTTTTAGTACGCAAAATTCTAGATGAATCCATACAAATATGAAATTTTCCATAAGAAACATAATTTGGTAGATTTTGTTTCATAAGTATGTCAAATATTTTTGAAAAATATTTCTTTTGACAGGCATATTATATGAAGCAAAGTAATACAAATTGAAAATTAAATTTCATTATTCCATATGGTGATAACAAACATTTCCATCTGATTCTACGATTGTTAAATCAACAAACTGCTTTAAGACATTGGTAAAATGTCCGAACTAGCTTTTTCAAAGAACTAAAATTTTCAATGTTTATTTCAAATAGTGTATTTAAAGGAGGGTGAATAAAGCTCGTTAAGGAATTACAAAACCTATTGGAATCCTCATTACTTTTTGACAAGCCTATGGGTTCTGAAGATTGAACTATCTCTATTTCCTCTTCCTGTACAAGATTGGGTTGAGAGGTAGGCAGCTGTACTTCACATTCAGAATTTTCTGAATTCAGGAAGAATTGAGGTAGAAGTGTCTTTCGAGATTTTTCAATCCTTCTTTGTCTGGCTAGACAATGATTATCAAAAATTTCATCTGTTTCCACAAATATTGAAGATGATAATTTTGGAGAGATACTTAAGGTTTGTCTTAAGATACAAAATACTGGTATAGAAATTTCTTCTTCAGTATGTTCTGGTAGGGATTCAATTACGTTAAGATCTGTTTTTGACCAGAAAATTAAATCGTGGCTTAACCAGGAAGATCCAGTCCTTCAAAATGACTGCATGAGATTTTCTACAATGGATCCTCTGTATCCAATATTTGCAGGATTATCTATGGATAGTACGTAGCGATATTCAACAGATGGAATGGTTTTTATTTCATTTACTCTGTTTGCTACAAACTGAGGTAAGATTTTATACTCAAGTAGTCATGTGAGGACACATTTACTGTTAGACCATTAAAAAGTAGGTGAATTTTGAAGATCCATCAACTTACACTCTCAATGTAAACCTCTATCTCCGATTAAGGCGGCTATTAATTCTAATTTTGGAATAGTTATGGGTCTCATGGAACTGGCTCACTGCTGCTCATACATTCCATCATACATGCTACATTTCTGTATTGTATTATGGGGCATATGTCAGCCTCTGTTGTACTTGAGCAATTGAAACTACATTTTAAGAGTGTAATATAAAGCATACAAACACCAGGAGTATTTCAAATCTTATGTCCACTTTATTTTAGCAGCGTATTCTGAGGTGTATACACCCTGGAGTATATCAAAGCTTATTTTAAATTCAGCAGCATAATACAAAGCATATTATGAGGCGTATTATGGGCTGTATGAATGGTGTGGGGACAATACTCGTATGAGGTAATAGGGGCTCGCACCCCTCGATGACAGTTGCCGCCCAAAGGCTGGCAATAATCGTCTTTATGACGTTAAACGAATTTACACTGGTGCGTTTGTATGTTTGTACCTGTACGTATGTACAGGTAAGATACATTGCACGGGCTGAGATCAATTACCAGAGAATGATCTAGGTGATGTCACAGCCTGGTACCAAATGCGCTGTGTCATTTCTTATCACCTCGACAGAGGCAAGAAACGACGTAACGCATGACATAATTACATACATGTACGTATGCATGTGTGTCTGTGTGCGTGTGCCAAATTCTGTATATAAACTCTCAGAACCGGCTCAAAAATTGCCAGTGTTTGCCGAGGATTTGGCTCTCCCATACTTAACCGTATGAAGTGGCAGAACACGCAAAATACTGTTGAAGACCTTCTAGTGTGAATATCTCTCACAACAAGGTATTCCACAAATGTTTTCAACCCCCTTTAACCAGCCAACCATTATTGGAGGATAGATCTCAGCCCTTCTTACAGAATGCCTCATTTCTTTTTCCCTTTTGGGTAGTAACCAATCTTTCTTACATTTGAGAAAACATTTTTAAAACTTTAAAACACCCAAAAAGATCCCGTATGGGTATATGTTTCCTTACAGGATCTTATTGCATAAATGAAAATGTACAACTTTTTTTGAAAAAGATCATTATATTGCCTCCTAATTGAGCCATATACTCAAATTTGATATCAAAATGTTTGAAACAACGAGGCCCATAGGTCTGGTGATAAATTTGATGTGTCCAATGAACTTGGGAGCAAAAAAACTCAAAAAACCCAATTTCAACTTTTTTTGTATATAACTTGCTTACTAATTAACACTCTCGCTGCCAGACAGGGTTTCATCAAAATCAGTGTAAAAAATTTTTTGAGCCAAAGTTTAAATCTCATTTATAAGGGTCTAGATAACATATATTTATCATTTTTTCATCATACCATCCTGTGTAAGGGAGGTTTTCACCCGTGTGCAATATAGCACACATAGCCTGAAGAGCTAAAAAGATACTTCCACCCATGAGCAATCTGGGTGGTAAATACAATATTAAGAAACTGATAAGACTTTTGGGAATGCCTCAACAATTGAGAAACAATCAATGTACGAAGCTGAAAAGGTACTTTTCATATGCTACTCTATAGCATTCTTGAAACACCCATCTTTTGTTACAATGTTGCCAAATTTCTCTGCTGTTCCAGAGTTAGATGTATTCAAGCCAGTAGAAACCGAAAATCACATTTATTTTAATGTAAACTGTGTTCTCTACAGCACACAGTCAAAAATATGTTGGTGTGATCTGTGTGCAATACAGCACACACGGCCTGAATGGCAATTAGATTTGTGTGCACTGGTGCACACATGGCAGCGAGAGTGTTAAGGTACAACAATGAAAAATATGACGTTTGAATATTGGTCCCTTCTTGATAGGTATGTAAGGGCGTCACAAAACACAAAAAAGTACTTTCAAATATTTTTTGCAGCCATAACTCCACTCCTAATTAAGCTACAACCTTGAGCAATATTGAGATCATATCATCTTGTCAAGACGCGTCAATTGAGTCTATCTTCGACTACCTAGCTTCATTTTTTGTTGGAGGCCTATTAATGTAAAGGGGTTATAATGGAGGAGGAATTGATAAAAAATGAAAAAACTGATACGAAGCATGTTTATATTTCATTCAGAAGTATATATTCAAAAATTCAGCTCTATATAATGATAATTGCATATTTATCCCCACTGGCTGAACTTCTCTTAGCCCTCAGTGTTGATTAGATGTATCAAATTTCATCAAAACTTAAAATTAGTTTTTGATTGGTTTGGAACTAACTACCAACAAAATAAAGAATGATTTCATTCAAAAATATGTATCATGAATTACCTATTGCACATAATTGTAAATAAATAACACTTTTGCTTCCTCTTCCAGACAACTTAAGTTTGAACAGGGAGTCCAATAAAAAAACTGACATCAAATAGAATCAGCACATCTAAAAATATATATGGCAATAAATTGCATGTAGCTTTGATGAATAATTCTTGGCCCGATTTTTGAGTACAATGGAGCTTCTGATAGGCACTCCAATAAAATAATGAACATCAATTGTAAAATCAATGCTTTTGAAAATATCAGTGGTAATGTTCTAGTCCATTTTACCACAACTATTTCTTAAACTTCTATCAAATTACAAATTATTATCAGATATAATTTTTCTTAAACTCAATTTAAAGTATTGTCCAAAAAAAATCATTTCAGGTATTGAAATCAAAATTTGAAGAAAATTTTACTGCCTCACCATTCTAGAAGAGTTAACATAATAAAAAATTTTTTTTATAACTTTGGGGATTTGAACACCACATATACCAGTTTTTCTCCCTGTAAATTTTAAGCCTTCCTCAGGCAAGCACTCTCAATGGGCCTCTCCTCTCACACCACTCCAAAAATTAGGTTATGAACAACTTTTCATAATTCTAGAGTCAAACATTGTTTAATATTATGTTCAATTGCATAGGCCATTTTCTAATTGAAATAGTCTTTGTACCCCTTGTTGACTTAAAAAGGGCCTCACAACATTCCACTTCAAGACATTTTTTGTAAATTTCCATCTCTCAAAAGATGGAAAATACTTGTTATGTTTTGCATTAAGTGATGTTTCCATGCTCCAATTATATTCTTTGCTTTTGATTTTAAAATCCAAGAAAATAGGTACTAGGTTAAGATAAAAAGAATTATAGCTATACACCAGTAAAATATTTCTAAATGAAATTTCCATGCTGCCAATGTCAGAAATATTGAGGGAAAAATTTTGGTTTGCTATGGTATAGTAATATTATATTATCAGACAATCCCATTCATAAACACATTAGCAAGATTACATTAGTTCAGTACCTTTCTACATACCTACTATTCTCTTTTTTTTCTTTTTTTTTTCAATAGACAGTGTTGTTATTTTGGCCCCCTACTTTGAGAAAATTTTTATAAAAAAAATTTACATTATTCTTTCTTCCCACCTAGAAAAATATTCCTTGAAAACAAAAAAAGTATTTTGTGGAATACCTTGTCTTGAGAAAGTATTCTCACCAGAAGGTAAATTCAACAGAATTAAAGTGTGTTCAGTCACTTCATATTTATCATATGGGTAAGCCAAAACCTGGGTGAACACTAGTGATTTTAGAGCCAGTTTGGACGGTTTATATACTAGCTTATTTACACGCACACATACACATATATCTAAGGAATACGTATGTAAGTGAGAGCATCCCGGTTGTGTCATCTCTTGTAGTGATAAAAGATAATGGGCCAGTTTGTGTACGGATTGTGACATCATCGCATTGTTAAGATAAGTCACGATTTGTTACTCGTATATTACTTGAAAGTACATGCAGGTAAATATAATTGAACATAATTGTGTCTTGGTTTAACATCGCAAGGACGAAAATAAGCCTGCCTTTTGGTGGAAACTGTTGTCAGGGGTCCAAGTCCTTATTCCTCATACAGGAGAGACCCCACATATTTCTTAGTGAATTATGTTCTTTTTATAGTTACTAAAATATTTTTTTTGTACATCATATTCTATCACTTAGTCGTCAACAAAAATTTAATAAAACTAAAAAATAGTCACATGAGTGAGCCTATGTCGAGGAAACTAAAAATATAACGATGAATCATTTAAGTTATTAATTTAAGATTTCATCCACACTATACTTTAGGTGTAAAGTTTTTGAAATATACAGAGGAGTATCTTTGATATAGGTTGAAACAATCAATTTTTAACCTTCAACAAAAACTGAGTACAATGTCAGAGATCCAAGGATCCTATAAAAGCTAGTTTATGAAATTTACATTACAAAAAGAAAAACTTGGAGAAGATTTATCGGTACTATTTGACAGTATTGATTTTATTTTCTTTCCCTTATTTTCCCCATTGAAAATTTACTGCCTGTTCAACACTGATAATGTAGTGCGTATTAATACATTATAGAAAAAAAAATTGTCTGCCTTGTATCCTGGGGTAGGTATACAGTATCTCACCTGGTATTTGATTTTACTCTAATTACCTAATAATATTAATTTTTTTTGTGGTGATGCGGTGATCCACCCTAACATAAAATACATTTAGCTCACCTGGCACTTACTGGGTTATTGTCAGAATAAAATCTGGGCAATGTGTAGCTTAAAATTAAGACTATTTACTTGTAGTTACCAACACCTACTTTTTCTTAAAATATTAGGAAAATTTAAGGAAATATTTTATTTTTCCTACTGAGCAAATAAAACATAGATAAGTAGCTTTTTTTTTTGTTTGCCAATTTTTTTTTCTCTTTCCCACCACAAAGGCATTGGGGACTGCTTCTAAAATTTGTTCTGGGCCCCCAAAACCCTTAGAATACCCCTTACTTCGTCTCTCATGAGATGCATAGGTACTAAACTAGTTCATAAAAAAGTCATTGGAATATTGCATATTAAATCTTAGGCCCTCAGTGGCTTAGGAACGGAGGTACAGGGAGACAATATACCTACCAGAAAAAATTGGTGATGAAGTATCATTCATACGCACCAAAAAATATTGTTAATAAACAAAACGATTCTTTGCATACCAGATAACATGTTCCAAAATTTGACATGTGCTCTAAAGAATGAAAAATATCATATTTTTAACCAATTTCTAAAAAAAAAAGAAGTTCTTTATCAATTTGATTTGTAAGTGTACAGACTGTTCCGTCAAATCGCACCCTGAGAATGAGACTGTCGTAACTTCAAAATCTATTTTGTTCAGGAAATGAATTTGAAAGTTTACATGGTGAAAACTATATGAAAATCTTATAAAATTGAAGCGGATTCGGTTCCATTAATTTAAACCGATTTCTAACAACAAATTAATGGCAATTTTGAATAAAAAATATTGATAGAATAATACTGAGAAAGATATTTATAAAGTAAGATGGAAGTTACCACAGTGTTTCCAAAAGAAGAAACAATTCACTTAAGTTACAACAGTTTTCAAATAACATTGCGACTGTTCATCCTAAAATTTAGTTCATTTAGTGGAAGTTGCAACAATTATTGGTAAACATTGCGACAGTTAATCATAAAATTTAATTTATTTGATGGAAGTTACTTAATAAAATGTATTTTATTATAACAATGTCAGTATTTTGTATTTAAAAAAAAATAAATATGACAATACAATATTATTAATTGAAAAATGGGTCGTCCTCATTATCATCCATATCGTCATGAATGCGCTTTTTTGTTGATTTTGGTTGTGGTTCAGATACCTTCAACGAATTGAAGAACCCATGATGAATCGACGGAATTATATGAAGTAACGAAATCAAATTGTCTTTCTTCTTTGTAGGAATACCCTTAGGACTTTCGTAAATGGACTTGACAGGTGACGAGAAAGTATTACTGTGAAATGGTAAAGGTTGAATTTTGCGGCTTTGTCGCTGGCGTTTACTTGGAATCTCCAACATATATTCAATGTTTTTAAAGTCACTTTCCCAATTAACTTTGTACATAATTGTCAAAGGTAATGGGCTCTATTCCTCATTTTTACTGACTTTAATTCTCTTCAACTCAGTCCAAGGTATTTTTGTTTTAAATTTCACTAGCTTCTGCAATGATTTATAGTCTAAGAACTGGGAATAGTTTAATTGGGTTACGTTATATGGTTTGCCAGTCTTCCGCGCACTTTGAATAATACCAACAAACTGACTTGGAGTGTAAATAGGATTTGTTTTTTTAATTCTTTGCATCTGTTTCTCTATAACAGAATGCATACTATTCCCTGCATTTTGTGTATGGCCGATGGTTAGATAATTATGGGTTATACTTTCTAGGTTTAAATTACCAGCAAAATTTAAAAGGACATGCATATACATATATAATAAAAACTGGTTCTTGTTTTGTGACGAACAGTTGTCCGAGTAGAAAATTACATGTCGAACTTTGGAACATTGAGATTTGATGTATTCTTGAACACAGGTAGCAATTTCAGTCGCACCTTTTCCACCTACTTCCTCAGTCCATACGTAGCAAAATCCTTCCTTTGCTACATTATCATAAATAGTAAAATTATAAGCATTTAGACGGCGTTTATAATAAAATGAGGACACCTCACCATAAGGAAGTGGTAAGATGGCTTGCATATCATAATCACAGACACGGTAATCTTCTGTATTATTTTTCACTATTTCAAGCTCTGCAGATTTTTGATTTCTAGCCAACATTTTATTCTGTGAATGTTGATCATAGGCTTCTTGTTTCTTCACTCGTTCAGTTTCTGTGAGATTATTAAATTTGTGGCAGATAGCACACTGGTCTTTTTGTGGCAGAAAGAAGCCTATATTAAATTCAGAATTAAAAATGTCTCGATATTTATACTCCTTAACTGGAGTTTTGTTTTCAAAATGACATTTCTGAACAAACAAGCGATACATTTCAGCCAAAGATGTAATCTCTTTTTGTCTGCGCACGCAAATAATGTGATTCTATGGTGGCAAATGATCGAATATGGTCACGAACTTCATTCAAATCTTCTTCTGGCACCATACAGTTTTTGCTCTTTCCTCGTAGATCTTTGCTGACAATACCATGCGAATCTGCTTTTTGTCTTGCTGTGTATACGTATTGCTCACTTATTCCAAAGGTACTCAAGAAAAAAGTTTTGCAAACCTCGACTCTTTGACCATTGTCAATATTCATAAAATAGCCAATATTGGGCCTTTGTTTTTCTTGACTATGGTGTGAGCGCTGTTTTTCTTCAGTTAGCTTAGTCAACAAATTTTGCTGCAGTAGCAGATCACCTAAACCCCGAAAATATTCATATAATTCTTTACATTTTGAATCAGAAATTCGAGTACTACATTTCAGTCAACAGTGTTCAGGGCAAGGAGCTTTCATTCTGCATTCGGGCATCTTTTTTTTCTTTGAATTGATATACGATTTACCACAATTTCATCTGACCTTACTAACAGCTGATTTCCATTTGGATTCTCTTATTTTTTGTTTTCGTGAAGGAATATTGGATTTCTTTGTTTGAGTAGACAAATTTAACTTCTTCGATCGAGTAGATACATTGGACTTCTTTGTTCGAGTTGTCTTATCAGACATCTAAGTGGTTCGATAATCATAAAGTAATAGTCCATTAATGAAATGGTTTAATAGCAGAATGATACGATACTGAATGATTATTGTAATCTTCACTTACTTTCTCTAACTGTCGGTCATTTCCCAAACCATTTTCATTAAGCTGTATTTCATTATCAATTATTTCATTGATTCTCTCAGAACCTTGATCGCAGTAGACGATATTATGTTCTGGTTCCCAAGTTGGATCTATCCGTTCATTGTCACCAGTATCACTCAGTTCTTGGCTGTTTACCTTGCCATTACGATTGATAATAATATTATTATCAAAGGGCTGTACAAAAATGTGAAAATCTAGGATTAATAAAAGCTGACAACTTTTCAGAATAGTTAATGAACTGAGATTATGCTTACCACAGTACTTAAAGTAATAGTGTTGTTTCCTTGTGAAGCAACAATCGTTTTATTATCGACATCAAATTCGGCATGAATAACGTTAAATTCGAGATAAAATTTGTTGCCTATCTGCTTCTCAATATCTTTCAATGTAACCTCAAGATTAGGATTTCCATAAGGAATATCGTCATAATTTGGAAGGCTTGATCTGTCACTATGGCTTGTATACTATAAGTAGTAATAATAATAATAAATTATTGAAGTATTCACACAGATGAACAAATTTCAGCCAAATATTCTAACAGATAAGATGAATATTAACCTCAATTTTTGTGTTTCCATCACTTCCACTACTAGCAATACATCCATTAATGGTATGAATTAAAAATAGAGCTCTCGAGTTGAAGTTCTGGTCACATTTAAGACACTTCATGACGATATAAATGCATTAATTATCATCCAAATTTAAATATTTTCAAAGTAGAAACATGAACTTTTGTTACAAAACGAGAATGAAAATAACTTTCCTTAATGTCTTATGTTACTTACTCCCATTATCATGATAAATAATTCAGTGATAACTGTTGTATGATACTTACAACAATGGATAAATGATCTGTAGTTTAGTGAATACTGTTGTATGGTATTTACAGCATTAATAAAATTATATGCAAATTGGAGAACTCTGTTGCATGTAACATACAACAGTATTCTTCCAAAGACAATAGAAATTGAAAACTGTGGTTTATCAAATAACTTTGTCCGTTTTCAAGAAAAAAGTAAATGGAGAGTTCCATTGGATTCTGCATGAAAAACTCTATAAGAATCAATAAAAATGTCAAAATGGCCATTTTGGAAGTTACAACAGTCTCATTCTCACGGTGCGATATTTCAATAGATAGAAACATTCCCCAACCTAAATATTTTGAAACAAATAATAGCAAATATTTCTAGTGAAATATTCACCATTACCTCCAATGTGCCCTACTTATTGATAGCTAACAAATATGCGGATAAACACCAAAAGTCAGAATATTTGTCAGCACATTAAAACAAAGTACAGTAAGTACATTTTTGACTGAATAAACATTTTAGGCAATAAAATGAAGAATCCTGGAAATTTGGTTTAGACCAGGACTTCACTTGCCATTCTATTGAGTTGAAGACCAGTGGTCTACTGCCTTCACTCAACCAACCTAAAGTGCCACAGGCGCAAGCAAGAGTTTGCCCTAGTAGAGGCAGGACACTTGTAGTTAGTGTTATAGTTATAAGAATTAATAAGTATAAGTGTTTAATTGTGACATAGTAATTGTGACTAAAGAAATAAAAAAAGTATACTAAAACCGAGTTTACTTATTTTGTAATGCCTTTATATTTATCTGGGATAATGGCATAACACAGACTATTTCTGTAATGTTTGTTGAGTATAAATTCTCATTCTTAGATCCAGCTGTTAAGCTATCTGAAACCCAAAAAAAAGCTGCATTTTTGTTATTCTCAGCTTTAATCTGGATGCATAAGCTTTATTTTTTTCAAGGTGAAAGCTAGCTGATAGCCGTATGTTTTTTTTCCATTTTGGCTTTTTTTCACTCTACCAACTTACAATTTTGTTATTATTATAAGCTACTAGTCACTACTGCGATTTTAAAATATACCAATTATTCTGCAGCCAACCTTCCGCAACGAAATAATATTTATTTTCGATAAAGCTATAAACCCGAAAAATAAACTTAATAAAAGATTACGTTTTAAAAACACGTTTTTAACATAAATTTATTTCTTTTTACTACCAAGTTACTTATATATTTATAAATTTTGAATTTAAAAAATTTGTTTCGTGTTATTTAGTAAGAAATTTAAGAAAATATTGAAACCAAAAGTTAAAAACTTCAAGATAAGTTGTATTTTATTTATAAAGAGCAAATCAAAAGCCTACAGCTTAAGCGTCAGATTCATAAATTGATAAAAGAACTTTGCCAGGGAAGAGTGCAAAAATTTTTCAAACTTTTTTTTCAGAATATATTATTGTATTCTAATATTCTGGTAAAATTATTTCAAGGCATGAATAAGAATGAAAATAATTCTAATCCTTATCAAAACTATTAATTGCTAATTCATCTTTATTTGCCTAATGATCTTCAAGCGTATTATAATGAGTCTAAATTAACCCTAAATCTAATTAATGTCAAATATTAATTTATTCCAGTTTATTGTGTTTAGGCAGAAATTCATATAATCTCTGCAATTTGTATTTCAATTGTTCAGTTTTTCTGTATCAATGGGGATTGACGAACAAGTTTCTCAAGCTTTCACTTGACTCTACTTTATCGGCAATATACCTAGGTATTACAGTTTCACACTCATTACTTACAATCCCTATAGAAATTTATTTAAAATGAGAAAATAATAACCTATAATCCGATTAATTCTTTTTATTAATTTACAAGTGCAAACCAAAAATAACATTAGGTGCTATGGTTCAGATATCGTATATCTCTAATTCATTAGGCTCAAATGGTGACAAATTAGTGAAATCAAAGTTCTCTACAAAGAACAGGGGTCGGGAACCTTTTCTTGGTCCGAAACGTCCTATAGTATATACAAATATAGAATTTTTTCTGCGTCCACCTGATATCTTATAATCAAACACAGGTTGATTTGGATTAGTAGTACGTCGTCCTCTGCAGAGATGCATGTTCTGTCTCCTATCTTTATGACTGATATTTGAAAGCTTGACTTTAGCTTTTCGGAATAGTCTTCCGTGAGAAAACATATCATCCGGTTTGAATATAAACCCTTCGTCTATGAATTTTTTTGCTGAAAAAATTGACCAGCAAACAGTGATCAAGTCTTTAATATCCAACTGAAAAATCGGATCCCTAAAAAATAATCATAATATTACCTATGGTCAAATTAAAGAATATATTGGTTAGCAGAGAAAGATAGTATAGAGTAAGCAAAACAAACACGCTAATTATTCTTTCTGATAATAACAATGAATTAATTCCTAAAGAAAAAATTTAAAAACGGGTGAAACTGCAAAAATGATTTTCAATAACCAATGGATTCCGACCAGAGGAAAAAATGGACAGAAGATTAGAAACTTCTTTGAATACCAATTTTTTACAGAAATTATGTAAAAATTATTGAAAATTGCTCCATCACCAAATAATAGTTTGTATAGGCTACCCTTAAGTCATACCCCTAATAAAGTGATTATTCTTCTTGGAGTAGTTATGGTGCCTTAACAGCTACATTTTTACTACCATTGGTTGAGCCAGAGAACTATAATTTTGATATTAATATCTGTATTTATATTCTTCTTACATATTTCGACTACCACGCATCCTACATTTCTCATATTTATTGAATGAACTAAGTACCCATCTGAGGTTCAATAAACATTTTTTTTTTTTTAATTAGGTTGTTTTGATCAACTGTGAAAAATGTGATTCCACTTCATCTTGATGTTTATAAATATTTAGATGACCTGATCTTCATTATACGTAATTTTTTTTTCAAGCTTTTATTCTACTCACTACTGGGATATCAAAATATACCAATATTGCAGCCAACTTTTCATAGTGAAATAATATTTTTTTCGAATGAAGTTAAATCCGAAAAAAAAATTAAAAGCTTAACTTTTAATAAATTATTTTTAACGTAAACTTTTTTTTTTTTAAATGTGGTTGAAAATAATTTAGATATATTTTTTGGGAAGATATTTTTTCTGTTCTTTGTCAACCTATGAATTTGAGAAATGTGACTGAAATATAAGCTGTGAAAAGATACTTGTTTGGCAGAAAAAAATATACCTATTTTCAAAAATAAAATTATGTCATTTGTATAATTTAAATGGAACATAAGATGTACTTAATCACTAATGTTTCAAAATGGTGACAATTTGACGATGTATTGAAACACTGTGTGCGTGATTGACTAACACCTTATTTGTGACGAACATAATTTATTTCTTACAGAAATATTCATTACCTATTCCTATTGTCAATATGACTCTTTAATGATCCTCTTTAAGTGAAATTATACTGATCCTATATGTGATGATATAATAATGCAGCAGCAATTATACCATTTACTTAAACAGAAGGATCATTACTAGGTATATTTCCTTGACTAGTTAAAATAGACTTATTGGGCTCTTTAATGTATCTGTCATTTTTTAACACAGACAATATGAATTTCTGGGTCACAAATGAATGTGCTGAGAGAATGACTCAATTTCAATAGTTGTGCAACATTCAGTGAAATATGCGAGACCAATATGCGGACTTCAAACTAAGTTTCATTTCTTGTTACATCATTTCGTATATTTTGGGGGGTTTGGTATAATTTTGTCTCAGTTTTCTAACTGAATAACTTTCGAACAATTCCCATCGATACTCAGTTACGTAAGTAGTATCCAAAAATTTATATAGGTATAGAGTTCTCTCAGCTGTTTTCTCACACTCACCAGAATATTCAACAATAAACACAAAAATATATGTTCTAAAATAAACGTAATTGTATTCTTGCAATTCAATGTGCATTGAGGACTTACCATGCAAAAGTAGAAATCGCTCCATGTTTTTTAAAACAGTATTAATGGATGGGGAAATATATGATTTGGATTTTAATAAGTTATCATGGTTCACTTGAAAGGTAATGTTGAGAATTATACAATTGTATGAAATCCTCTCACCATTCCTCCTCAATTATAAATCAGTTTTTGGGGTTATCAAAAATGATGAAAATAACTCACTCAAATGAATCCTGATTTTGTATCATTTCAAGAAAATATGTTTCTTCAGCCTGGTTAGACTTATAGTTTATTGTTTCAACATCATTCAAATATTTATCAAAATGAAGTTTGTCAGTTGAAATGTTCAGTGTGGGAAAGTTTTTATCCTCCTCGGTAAACGGAATTCGGTCGTGAACCTTAATAATTATTTCTCCATTGCGTTTTGTTGTCTTTCTAAAAATATAAAGAATATCCCAAGTACTGGTAGGTGATACAAAAAATGTTTCATAGTAATCATCAAGGTTCCAACGACTTCTAACTGGTCTATGATGTCCAAAACATGGCAACATGTAGACAAAATTCTGGTTTGCTTTTACTTCTCCAGTGGTTTCTGTTTTCAAGTGAATGAAGGTTACTTGTTGACAGTAGCATAAGTTCGTTTTAGTTTCATGGTAAGCTAATTCATTTAGATGAATCTTCCACAGATATTTGTATTCATCAGCTTGAAATATACGTTTGCAGATAAAAGCCAACTGCCCAGGTGTAAGATGCAGCAAATTGCTAGAACATAATATATCAGATATCAACATCATTATCATAAGTATATTGTCTATAATATCCAAGGATAAGTGAGATTGTGTTTATAAATCACAGCTTGGATGAGGACTAAATATAACCAATCTGCAAATCAGATTTCTTTAGAATGCAAGATAGTCACTGTAAAAAGGAGAAATAAAATTATCTCTAAAGACTCTCAATGCATTCTAGATTTGCATGAGACAGTTCAAAGCTCTTAATTCAATTTTGAGTAAAACTGATTTCTTAGTTTCTTTTTATTACTTCTAATGTTATTGAGAAGGCACAGTACAAGTTATAAGGAAATTAATCCCTAAATTAGGCTCAATAATTAAATAAATAGCTCAGAACTGTTTCTGGTTAATGGCTTATTATTAAAATGAAAATTTCGCATTGTTCTAATTTGAAAAATGTGGCGAACTTGTGATAATGAAAAAATTCCATAATGCATTCTACGTGTTTATTATAACACCAAGTCTTATTTAGCCTAACTACATTTGTGGAGTTAAAGTCAATGTGATCACAAGTACACTATGCATTTAATTTTCATAAAATTGATTATTTGTTACAAGTACCTACACATTATAAGTAGGTAGTGTGAAAAAAATATGTAAGCACTCCTGTGGCTATACTCATAGATGTATAAACCTGAAAATATCGTAACAATTGTAAAACGAGGAATTTTCAATTATTTTGGGTCTTTCATTTCATCTATTTTTCATTAGCTAGATATAATAGAAGCAATTTTTATCACGGATGTACACCATAAAACTCCAGGGCACAGGCAATGTGCCAGAGTTCTCCCTCTGGTAAAAGGAGATACTGGTGTTGAAGCACGTGTGACTACAACAAACTTTATATGCTCCCTTGGACTTTAAACCACATTTAATTATAAGCTTCTACTCACTACATGGTAACGGGAGATATTAGGTTTTGTAGGTCTGGAATTAATTTTAATTCTAGGATTCTTAGAATTCGTATTTTTAAAACGCTTCCACTGAATAAAACTCTTGACTAAAATTTTTCTGTATTTTTCATAGGTAATATTCATTACTCTCAACTTTGACTTCTACTCAACATAGAATAAAAAAAAAATACATTGTATTCTCGTCTGCCTAAAGTAGAAATAATTGGATACAAAAAAAAAATTCTCCTAATTAATTATGTATCAAAAATATTATCTGTAATCTAAATGGAATAAATTATTGCTGATATTTACTTACAAGAACTAATCATTTTAATAAATAACGTGTATTTTCTATAATACATAGTTTAAAATAGGTGAAAAATTAATTAAAATAATTTTTCCACCATCCCCAACATTTATGTGCTCTAAATATAGGTATTTCATATTTTATTCTTTTTCATCTACAACAAGGGAAATTTATCGGAAATAAACTCCTAATAATAACGGGAAAAATTTATTTCTTCCAAATCTTCATCACCACCAAAAATGCTACATCTAAATATACAGGTCTGAAACATATACACATATATTACAGTGAACTGAAAAATGAAAGATCCATTTCTTCTTACTCGCACTTAAACGTATTTAAAATTGGAAATTAAGAAGTGCAGAAATCTCTAAAACTAGATGAAAAATAGTGTCGCTGCAAGGTCCATTTCCCCGGCCCCCCCATTTCAAATTTTGACCTGAAAATTTTTGGCCTAATTGTGCTCAGTTTGTGCTAATGTGTGCCATCAATTTCAAAGATTACAAAAAGATCTTGATGTTAGGTTCGTTTAAAAATTTACGATATTTAGGCAGATGAGTTGTATAACCTTCTTTTAAATAGAGAAATGATGAGAAAAATTTAATGAAGTCACATAAACAGTACCTCAAATCGAGAATAAATTGTAATCTTTGAAATATCCAAAACAATTGTTCGAATTCCCAAGAATTTTTCATAATTCATTTTTAGAAGTGCACACTAGGTTAAATATTGTTTTTGAATTTTATTTTTGAATGTATTTTATAGAGCCTAATTAAGATTTTTATGCTTTCAATAGATGGATAAATTTGCAAATCTGGTAGTCTACTAAGGTGATGCTACTCCAGAGTATTTTTTTTTTCAACTTGGTCAGTACAAGAAAAATGTAATTTGAAGCATACAAATATCTGATATGTCAACCAGGATGGGCTCATTGCATAAAAAAACGTAGTTGTTTTCAGAAAATATTTCTCCAATTTCAAAAAATTACGGGTGACTTGATACTCTTGAATCAGAGAATAAACCTTCAAGACCATTTTTAATCGAGAATTTTGACAGAGAAAAACTGAAATTCAGCCCAGATAGCTTGCCAGAGTCACACTATTTTTATTGTACCCCTAGGTATATTGATTGCGGTTTAGGCTCGTCACACACCTCATCAAAGTTACATTTAAAATGTCACTCCACTGTTGCGATCCACACATTACAGCAATATCAGGTGCTATGTTTTCACTTCAAGTGTCATGTCTGAATTTTTTTAAAATTGGGCATTTTTGCATGACTGTAATTTGCAGTAATATTTGGCAATGCAACATTTATAATGTGGCGTCGCTGAAGTGTGTGATGGGAATTAACACGCCCAATTTGAAACCAAAAACAGATTAACATGATGTTGAATTCCAAAAACTTAGTAGGTATCTACTTTTCTACCAAAAACATGTTAATTTACTTCCATTTAAACCCACATAAAACATTACCTTGCCAGACATGTTGTTCAGAGAAATAAAACAATAAGACAAGTTATAGAAAACGGCTGGATACTTACTTTAAAACGTATCCATCTTTTTTACTAATATCATTTATTTTTTTTACTATTAATTTTATCGAATTTTTTCGTTCTGTCAGATAGGTTAGTGGCTTGTATAAAAACAAATGAGTGTACGATGGTACATGCAGTTGAAGTGAAGTTTTTATCTGATTTTCGTTCAATGAATCAATTGGAGTTGAACGGGCCAAGCTCTCGCAATCATGATAATATGTTTTATGACTGTTTTTTAGTTTACTACCATAAGCAAGGAAGTTACAATTCAAAAAATAAATAAATAAATAAATAAAATAAATGTTGCGAGAGTAATTCAATACTTTTAAATTACCTCAACAAATAAGATAAAATACAAATATTTATCTTTTATTGAATTTGAACTTCAAGTTATTACAAAACACATTTAAACTTTAACTTAATACTGATACTTAATAATAGTGAGACCTGATATCCATAACATCGAGTATGGACCTTAACGTTTCTGTTCGACTGCTAGTTCAGGAATTACCATGTCTTCGAAATGAAGATATGACATCACTTTTGTTTTCTTTGTTTCACTCAAAAGATGGCCGACCAAAAAGGTGGCGTGACATGGAACATCCGCCAAATATGATGACACTTTATTGTCAGCATATCTGGTGGTGTCCATTCGTGAGAAGCTAGGAAGAATATTGACAGCTATTATTCCGAGAATTAGGAATAATAGTTGTCTATAATTTGTTCGACACGTTTCTGTAGGCAAACTGAATCGTATGCAAAAACAGGATGGAACAAAGGTCCCCGGGTGAAAGAAAGCTCGAATCTCCTGCTTCGTTAAATTTTGTGTTCCTGAAAGTTTATTGTTTTAATCTACTATATTTTTAATTCTAGTCATAGAACAGTATTATTTTTTTTACAAATATCCCTTAATTTTACATTGCGGAATTGATCATCACCTAAAAATATAAAATTTGTCATTTGAGCATAAAAATTTATTTTTGCAAATGGACTTAATTGAAATAATTTGACATAATTAAATTTATTATGCTTTTTTAATGCTAATTTATTATATTTTACTACAAAAATGGACTTAAAATTTTGGACCATTAACGATGTATTTCTCCCAATGCCAAATCATTTATTTGATTGTGCGCATTGATAGCAACACAATTTATTTTTAAATTTACGTAGACCAATATGGCTACTATGAATGTTAATAAACTACACCAACCAATTAGTAGTAAATGTACCGTGTTTATTGTATCTTGGTATCCTAGAACAGGGATTTTCAGTTCTGCTAATTTTAGTCTTTCTTCGAGCTTATGAACCGGAGTTATTGGCAAAAGGTAAGGTATGTTGTCATGCCATTTATTATTGTAGGCTATAGACATATTTGGAAATTTGAATGATTGATGAAGACCAAAGTCAAGTTCCATAAATTGATATTCCATCCAAACCAGTGGTAGATGATGTTTGATGAGAATGTCCTTTTAAGGTTCATCTATACATGGGAATCCTGCTGGAATGATTGTTTCTGCATTGTTTTCTTTTTGTAACTGTTGGATTTCCACTACACAAGGAACTGTTATTAGAGTTGCTCCAGGCCATGAATCATTTATGGCTATTCTGGTACTTGTTTTTGTTATAGTGTTAACTGATATTAATGGATTCTTAGCATTAGTTATGGCAAATTGGTTCATTTCAATTTGTTTGATTACAATCTCTTCATGATTTATCTCGCATTTGAAACTACATTTCTTTATTATTTCTTCAAATTTCATTCCTTTGAATAATGCCCTCGCACAATTCCCTTTATTATTGGTTGTGTGGTCTTGTGAGAGAAAACATAACAAGCTATGTTTGCCACAAAGATCAATGTCTGTTCCCATTATGATTATTATCGATCCATCAAATTTTTGTGGGATAAGATCGAAGGTTCTTGATCCCAAGAGCAAATTTTATTGTCATGCGTTCAAAATGCTAATGGAATAAAGTTGTATAGTTCATATTTGGCATGAAGGTTTTGAAGTGGAATTTTGATTTCTATTTCTATTTCATTTCCTGTTACATAACCGTTAACTAATTTTGTTCTGTAGTAGGATTGGATTGATTTCTCATCTAGCACTATTGCAAAATTTGATTTTTCCTCAATTTTCTTAATTTTTAGTAAGTCTTCTTTTAAAGTTGTTTCGTTGATTATTGCTGCTGGAAGATGGTTATTTTTGCAAGAAAGAAATAATTGGCTAAGTTTAGCATTTTCGGTGACTAAACTATTGTGAAGAGTTCGAGCTGTGTCAAAGATGAGTTCTCTTCTAGCTTCAATAATTATTTTGTTATTCTGGTTTTGAATGGCGTTTTTTAATGCTTGGATGTTTTCTTTTAAAATTTTAGAGTTATTGACTTCTATCTTTTCGAAGTTTTTAATGTCGTTAGTGACGTTCAATAGTTCTGCATGGCTATCTATTACGGATTCTCGGAGTTTTTCGTATTGAGATTTTAGATTTTTCTCGTTTTCTATTAAATCGTTGCCTTGAGAAAGTGTCATGACATTGCAACACCATGTGTCAAAGTCACCAAGGATTTGTATTCCACGTTTACTTTGTTTTGACAGTTCTCTGTCAAATTCCTTGATTATTGCTTCGTTTATTAGCTGAATATCTGTAATTAAATCTATGATCTTCAACATGTTTTTCGATCTCTGTATACACCATATGTTTTCTGTAGACGCACAACTTTGCAGTTTCTTTATTTCTTCAAGCCATTCAGGTGTTTCTATGTTTTCTCTTCTTGGAATTTTCAGGCTATAGACTACGGGAATTGTTTTCTCATAAGCCTTACTGAATTTATTTAATTCTAAATATGCTCCTGACGATGTACTAATTTTTGTTTTTAAGCTTGTGTTCTTCGTTTTGTGTGTGAGTATGGTAATTATAATGAAAACGATAACTGCAAGTTTTATCATCTTGTGGTCTGAAATCATTACAAATCACATGAAATTTTGCTGTTAGATGCAGTATTACATTTGTTGGTACGTTATTTAGTTGTTATCTTTCGACGCGAGGAAAAAAAATTTACAAGGTGCAAAAATTGTATATCGATGCATAATATTTTCTCGATTTTTATTTCTTTCTCATAAAAATATACATATGGGCGGAAATTACACCATCTGTGTTAGTGTGGGACTCTGGAATTTGATTCGTGCTATTACCACCAAGAGTAGGCTTTGGAAGATGGCAAACTCCAGTATTTTTCGATTATTCAGCAAGAATTCATCTTGCTTTACAATTCGGATATATATGGAGGTATCGCAGTCTTCTCGGTGTGTTCGATATGTTGATTCGATTTGATTTTCTCCATCCTCGTCCTTCTTTAGTTATATAGTTCATGTTCCTATTAGTTATAATTTTCTTTTTTTTCTTTTTTATTTTTTTATGAAGCTTAATAAGGACTTGTTTTACGAATTTGATAAAATTATGAGCTTAAGTACGGATTGTGCTAGTGAGGATGTTCTCCAGGATACTCCTTTGTATCTATCTCCGGCTGAATTACGTTCCTTACCCAAATTTATGGTACCTGGTAATGGAATTGTTGAGACGTCAGAAAGCTTCATGCTCACGCAGGTATCTCTTCCGTATTTGCGTTGTTGGTCGCTGCATTGTCCATATTTGTTCACTGGCGTGATTGGACTTTGGAAGATTTTCAAAGCTATCCATTCCTTTTTGGCAGCAGATTATGGTCCAACAGGGGTCGACGCATACCGGAAGAACTTTCCTGGCGATTTTCTGAACACATCATTTGGTTCGTGGAGGCATGTGATGACTCAAAGTTTATGCGAGTGTTGTTTGCAATCCATGGTACAACTCGCCTCACAGTTTAGCTTCCTCTTCCCAGAGGCAAGCTTATGGGGATGGGAAGGATCCGTGGTCTGCTTTTCAATGCTCGACGTGAATCCGTCTGATATTACTGGTTATGCCGTCGGTTTGAATCTTCTGACTGCTGTTATAATGGTGATGCAGCCTCTAAATTTCAGTGCTAAAGTTCGTTTTGCGATTACCAATACCACGTATGCCAATACAACAATGGATAGGTCTCAATTTCAATATTTGGTGGACTATCTTATTCGCTTTTATCGGCGAAAAATCATAATCAACGACACTCCGCATTATATTGAGGTTTTGCATGTACTGGAGCCATCGTAGAAATTGACCATTTCTCATGATCGTCGTGTTTTGCGAGGAGCCAATCTGAGAAGTGAGCCAACTGCTGGACCAAGTAAGATGATTGTGTCCAATCAGCGCATGTTTTTGGTTCTTCAGCATCAGCAGTTTAGGCGTTGTTCAGTTTCTCCTGAGCTCGAGCCTGCCAATCATCCCGAAGCTGTGGAGCAAGGCGAAGTCAAGCCTGACGCTGGAGAGGCCTTTGCCCAGGATGCACAGGATGATTGGTAGTTGGTGAGTAAAAAAAATTTTATATTTTTGAGGGGGAGAAAATATGTACGTAAATGGTCCTTACAATATATATATATACTATTTATAGTTGTTACGAATTAAATTACAAGGGTTATAATACAGTGGTTCGGGTGGTGGTTCGGAGTATCTTTTAACGTATTCCTCCAAACTTAACTCACTCAGTTTTTTAATATCTTGTGGAGTAGGTTGAATAGGTAGAGACAAAGGTTGTATTGTACTTTTTCCCTCATCACACCTATTGAACAATTTGATTTTTTCCAAACGTTGTTTTTGGGTAATCGATTGAATCTTTCGTAAGGTTATCCTTCTCTTTTCTGGGTCTTTTAATTCAAATTTTTTTCTCCATTCTGAACAATCTTTCCCTTTTAATAAAGTTTCGACATTAAATTTTACCTTTTTATTGTTTTTATTTTTATTGCCAGATTTCTTTAAAATTCCTTTTCGTGGTCTTCCTCTCGGACGTTTGACAATGATTTTAATTTCGTCCTCTGATTCATTTTCTTCAGAGCTCTTTTCTTTCATTGGTCTACCACTTTTTCTTTTTGGATTAGACTCAGGAATATTTTCTTCAATTTCCGAATTTGAGTTTCGTATTCAAAAAGGAATTCAAGGATGCC
>WOFM01000315.1:190658-272117 GCA_011428145.1 Ericerus pela | reverse complement strand
ATCTCGTTCTACCTACTCGCGGTTGGTGACATTCTATTTACTCATACTCCTAAAACCGTACTCCGACGCCTGAATTTTCATTAACTTGGCGGATCCTCAGTTCCACTGCCAAGATAGAATTTTAGGCAAAGTTTCATGAACGAACTTATTTTCCCGCCAAAAAACCTTCATTATCTGCACGAATACGCTATAATGGCTGATAGCCTATTATGCGCTTAGGCCTAGGCCTATTTTTACATTAACCTATTCACCTCTTCTTTCCGATTTCAGCGTGAAAAGTTTAATTAGCCTGACGATATCGAACGTCGAGATTCCGTTCATGGCGTCGTCCAATTTCATCGGATACGGATTCGGCGTCGAAGAAGTGAGAATCGTGAACGCAAAAATGAAGTCGATTCGTTCGCACAGTTTCGTTCACGTACGCGGCCTCAAAACGTTGGACCTCTCCAACAACGAACTGCGCCAAATCGACGAAAACGCCTTCACTGAGGTACACTTACGCGCCTATCATTTATACGAGTTGTTCCATAACCCCGCCACAGGGCCTTCGAGTTGTGGCAATAAATTAACGGACCTTCTCAGGGCCTCAGGCAGGATTTACTTGTGGGAAGGAGTTACAAACTGAAAAAATAATCAGTTTCGCAAATGGAAGGGCCAGTGTCACTCTAGGCCACATTATTCTTACCGCCCTTGGTCGTATCGTTTTTTGCAGGGAAGAGAGGTTTCAGAAAAGAAGGCAGAGATTATATGTTTTTGGACCTTCCTCTCTCCGTGGTGGATCTATCTACTACTTGTAGCTTAATTTTCCCATTTACCACCATTTTCTTTCAATAGGTATCTACCGAAAATTTTGCAATTTTGAAGGTGAATGTTTAAACCACAGTGTATTCAGTGTAACAGAGGACGCATGTGAGATGAAAAGCACCATCCACCGCTTTTGAGACGAAGTATGCCCAATCCTAAGGATCGGTACAATTTTCGTCTCATTTTAATCTACGAAATTCAGTTTGATGTGGTTTCTGAATTATCAATTATATTTATTCGTTCATTTAATTCAGCCATTTGAAGAAAAAAAATTCTAATTGTTAATGGGCCCGAATACGGGTGAATATATTGGAATTCGGTACCGAAAGAATGGGGACACTACTTCAAAAATGGTGTCATTTTTCGTAGCAGCGTTTAGATGACCATGCGTCCTCTATTATATTTAATACCCAGTGGTATAAACACGAAGAAACACTATAATTGGTATAAGCTAAATCGTGATGCTATTTATTTATTTTACGAAGGGTCCCTTTGCAGCCACAGGAACTGATTACGAATGAGATGTTTTGGTAACAATAGGTTTTATGGTTGGGAGTAGATTACCTATATAATGAATTCCAAGATTATATCTAAATTTTATATGAAATAGGAAACAATTTCATGAAATACAAGCCCTGAAGCGCCGCTTTGCTTCCCTTCAGCTTGTGTCAGGCCTGGATTTGTGTTGGCATATAGGCAACACTGTGGGATTTGTTGTCTCGGCGGAAGCAACGAACATTTTTTTTCATGTCTGTGTGTGGCTGTGTGGTTAAATAATTTTGGCGAATGAATTAATGCTTGTAGTACGTTTATTATAGTGATTAATAGTAAACCCATATCATTCTACAAAAAAATAAAAATTAATAAAATAAGAATGTAGGCCACTCAAATTAGACATTTTCAGGCAGTAAAATCAGGGAAAAGATTTTTCTTCGCGATCTAGTATTTCAAAGTGCCAACATAACATTCTGAAAATCTCCTAAAATCTTACCATGGCTTCATCCTTAAAAATTGGCGTTTTGTGGCCTCTATCGGATTTTTTAGTGATTTACTCATTTCCTGATAATGATACAAAAAGAATATTCAACCAAACGATATAGTGAATGAAATTTCCAACAAAAAAGTTTTCGCAACATTTTTCTGTTAATCTTATAGAAAGCTCACAAAATGACTCAAAAGTTTACACATATCACTGCTAAAGGTGTACTGTACCGGATGAGATTAAGTCTCCCTCATACATGCCACACTAGTATACCTTGTCAAGATGATAGACCTACCACGTATGTAATTCATATGAATAGAAAAATGTTTTAAAATTCATGGAGTAGCTAATTGTTTAGCTTAAATTAATGGAATATATAATTATTTATCATCACAGAGATGTATGTAAAAATTTAGTTGATTTATAGGTAAACCAAAGCTAGGCTCAGGTTTGTACAAAACTTTGACGAACTGTACTGCTTAGTGAATGGTTTAATCCATCTAAAAATTCAGTCACTTTTGTATTTCAGTGAAAGTTGATGTCAACTACAACTTAATAAAAATGGTATTTCCTGAGTACCTGATCTATACAGGCATTATAAAAGCACAACCATATCTTTAATATGTGGTCCTGATTTTCTATATTTTTTAATTTTGAAATTAGAATTGAAGATGAATTATTATAAGGAATGGCTTCTAATTTGATATGAGTCGTCAGTGGAGGATTCTCTTTTATTTTTCATAATTTATTTTGACTTACCTATCAAAATCATCCCAGTTTCAGGTTGACTTTGATAAACTCTTTACAGCCATTTTCTTGCGTGTAAAGGGGGTTAAAAAAAAGGCGTGAGTTCCGCTTGGGCATACTCATGAAGGATTGATGTGTAAACATAAAATAATGTGGTTGTGTGCGTGCAATGCATTGCGCATGCACACACCTACACATCTTGTAACACACACAAATGAGAGTCACAATATTGTAAGGGTTACAATTCTGCAAACTTGATGATCATAATTCTTATTCATCCATACTATAGGCATCAAGTGCTAAGATGTTTACACATAAAAAACTAGTGGTCAGTATCAGTGGTTGAAGCTGATTACAATTAATGTGATAACATTTTCATATTATTTGACTTTAATCCATCGATGGATTCTACTCGATTCACCGACCGATTTTCCTTTAATTTATAATGAAATAATTCATAAGTGAATTGAGTAGAATCCATCGATAGATTCTATTCTACTCGATTCACCGATTGACTTTCCTTCAATTTAATGATATAATTCATCGGCGAATCAAGAATGCATTGATGGATGAATTCATTTGCAAAATTCGTTGGCGTTATATTTACGAAGATAAATTAAGTTCGTTACCGTACAAAATTTGTAGATGAAACATAGAAAACCTCTGGATACTGCAAAGATTGATAACACAATAAACATATTATTTCAGATTATACTTATTGAAATTCAAATGAATATAAAGATGAATACTTACAAATTTGTAATTTGAAAACATTATCAAAGAAACAACAAGGTTCACTTTAAAATCATGAATATTAAAAATAATTCAAATCACTATTCACTCATTCTCATTCACTGATAAACCTTAGAAAAATTCCAGTAAATATTTTAGCTACTTAATATATTGATAAAAATTTGATTTCGATGTTAAATGGAAAATGCATGTAAACCAATATTGATATTTTATCGATGTGTGAGAAAAAATAGGAAAATAAAGAAACATCGAATTTGAAAACAGATCCCATATAGAAAATAAAAATGTGTCATTTTGTGGGATAAATCCAGATTAACACTAACCTTTCATATTATTTTTTCTTAAATCAGTGATTTCTAAAATTTTTGAAAAAACCTCCAAAAATTCACAAAATATTGAACAAACCAAGTAATTTATTTATAAATTTTTCGCATTAAGTAAATGGACAAAATTAATTTAAAGAAAATATTACTACAAATGTGGCTTCTACCTACTTAGGTACTTGCCTAAAAATCTTCTTGACTTCTCTGGAATTGTAGTATACAACATTCATTTTGTTTTGTCCGACTTTTTTTTCGGCACATTTTACCGATCCAAAAATTGTGCCACTGCAGGCCTGGGCCTAGTAGGCCTGTGGGTAAGATCAGCGTTGGAACGAGCGAAAACAATTTTTCAGTTTCTTTTGTGGGTGTTCTGGAACATGCATTTTACGATATTCTAGAAAGTGGGAGGGACAACAACCACAACCCCCATAGAAACGACCCAAGTACCATTTTTAAACATTTATTCGAAAATTACAATTTATTTCAGAATTTGAGCACTTCCGGGTTCTTTGAAAAAACCCAGGCCCGCTTCCTTTCATACCCTTCAACCCTCCTCCTCTGTCTAGGGTCTTGCCCCGCCGTAGGTCTATTCACGCTACGCTTTACTCGTCCGTTTTGATTTGGCCTCAGTTCTGGGCTTATATTTTCGTCCGTAAATACGCTACAAACCGAGCGTCGTCGGTAGGTACGTGCGTACCTTAATTTTACTTGGAATGTTTTCAGATCGGCCATTCTTTAAACGCGTTATACTTGAGTCACGCTTTCGCCGAAAGCGTTAAAGTTTTTCCGCACGCGGTCGTCGGACGGTTGAGCAGCCTGAAAGTGCTCGACATCAGCTACAATTCGTTTCAGAAATTGCCTTCCGCCTCTTTCGACTCGATGCGCGATTTGGAAAGCGTTCGAATTTACGACTGCCAAATTTCCGATCTGAAACTGGAAACGTTCAAAGTAAGTAGGTACTCGACCCTACGTATGAATTTCAAAATGAGCGCCAAGCCGATTCTACGGACGCGAATACGCAGGACAATTGGGTGCTCCTGTCATTGCATGTTAGCTTCCTACTGGTGACTAGGGTTTCACGTGTTATATATAGGCATTCTTAGGCTTACCTACACTGTTACAGCGACTATTAGGGTTGGGAAAATGTCTCGCAGTTTGCAATTCGAACTATAAACTTTGAAAGAACTTTCAAAAGTTTTAAGTTTATTTGCAACAGCCTTTGAAAACTGAAAGGCACCAACATCGTAGCCATTTTTTATTTAAAACATTGCCACGTTACTACTGTAGCGATAGTAGGTGTTTTTCAGTTTGTAAATCAAATTTTCAAACCTCATCAACTTTCAAAGCTTTTAAGCCTGTTTGCAACAACCTATGCGAACAGCAAAAGAGCAACAACATGCTGCTCATTTTAATTTAGAGCATTTCCCATCGCTACCGTAGCGATAAAAGGTATTTTTTAATTCGTAAGTCCAACTTTCAATGGTCAAGGGCTTTCGAAATTTTTAAACTTATTTGCTATAACCGTCGAGAACTACGAAAGTAAAAACAAGTCATGGTAGCCATTTCTGTTTGAAAAGATTGCCCATAGATTGCCCATTGGTGCAGTAATGATCTAATGATAACCTGTGACTTTCAGTTTGTGAGACAAATTTTCAAAGCCCACGAGTTTTCAAAACTCTGAAATCTATTTGCAACAACTTTTGATAACTGGAAAGCATAAATTTTTAGGCATTTTCAATTAAAAACATTGTCTTAATGCTATTTCGAAGATAACAGATGTCCGTCTCTTTCAGTTTGTAAGTTAAACCTTCAAAGATCTAATCTTGCCTACAACAACCTTTCAGACATGAAAGGCAAAAACAGGCTATTTATTTTTAGTTTAAAATATTTCCCCATTGCTTGGTAGGTACCGTGGTCATAACAGGTTCTTTTCAGTTTTGAAGTAAAACTTTCTAATTCCATGAGGTTTCAACACTTTTAAGCATAACTGCAACAACCTTTGATATCCGAAAAGCAGCAAAATGCTATCCAGTAGTCATTTTCAATTTAAAACATTCGTCCATTCTACATAAACTGTGGTGATAAATGAATGAATAATAATACATTAGGTTCTTGTCCGTTTTTGTAATTGAAGATGGTTTTACACGTTATAGATTCGTAGGTTTAACATCAATCAGGGTTTGACAAGTGTCTTCCGGTTTGTAAATTAAACTTTTAAATCTGACGAGCTTTCTAAAGTTTTAGGGCTAAAATGAATATGATTCGTTCCATGCAGAGCTTTCAAATGAGTCATCACACGACGCAATTGAGACATTCGTTCGACTACAAAAGGGAAAAACGAACTCCATAGTAAAACAAAAACAGTAGCTCTGTTTGATAGGATTACACTAATTTACACCAACCTACACCTGTAGCTATATTCCACAAATATTCAATTAAAACTTAGCACAAAGTCGTGTAACATTCCTAAATTTGTGGAATCGCCCTCCTGGTGTAGGTTGGTGTAAGTTGGTGTAGTCCTATCAAACAGAGCTATAGATTCGCAGATCCTGACATCTAGGCCTACACTGATTGGTAGTTTTAGATCACAAGTTGCATCTCTGTCCCTTGCCACATCCTTGACCGATACGAACATCTTTACTTGTAGGACGGTTGACCCACAAGTATAATTCATGTATAAAACCTGAAATATGGATACAACCGAATACAACTACAAAAAAATTAACTTTATTGTAATACTCACCCCAAAAACAGACGTTTTCATGGATATTAACTATACATGAAGTAGGACATTTTACCACAATGTCAAAAAGTAAAATTTCACTCGTACGTAACTTGGTATTTACTAAGGTTATTAAATCACTGTCTTGACTGCGCATGTACGCTATGTTTTATCATATATTATGATACACTTCCAAATTTTGCTAAAAACTGTCATCAAGTTGCCACTTCAATTGAACAGTGAACACAATATTTTAGCTTTGAAACAAACCTCTCTTATTTCATTTACTGATTCCTTAGCCTCTATAGGTTTCCTGCTAGCCCGGAGATTAGAACCATCGATCGACAGGAATACCTACCTCAATCGCCACCACCACCAACAAAATATGGCTACTGTATACACTCAGCCACAGTGCCAGGTGATGGTGACGAGAGTACTCCGCCGGTATGTGTTGCCACACTACTCCCTCCCAGTATAACAGGGCGCAGTACAATGAGCTACTAATGGAAGGGTAGGTGCATGTAAGGGAGTGGTGGATGCCCTTCTTCAATACATCCTCATATCGCACTAGTACACACTACTGCTTCACTGCTAGTGCGCTCAATGCCATCACATTGTGAGGTGGAGAGCAGGTGAACTAGCAGGCCAATGTGTTCTTTCGAGAGATGGCGCTGTTCACCATCTCTCAGATCACATCAAGGTCACCAATGTAGGTTCCCTTGGCCTAGGGATTAGAACCATTGACCGACAGGAATACCTACCTCAATCACCACTACCACCAAAATACGGCAACTGTATACACTTGGCCATGGCGCTGGGTGATGGTGACGAGAGTACTCTGCCAATATGTATCGCCACAGTCTCTATTCAAACTAAAGAGCTGAGGTTACTGTTGCTAGAAAGAGGATAAAATTTACAAAATTTCAATATGATTTTTTAACTACATATTTTCATTTGTTTGAAAATAAACAAACAAAAAAAATGCTAATTAATATAAAATTGGCTGGTTTTTGGATTCTACAAACCACTTTTCATTCACACAATGATTCCTCAGTCACTATTTAAGCTAGAGAGCTGGAGTTAGAATTTCTGGAAAGAAGATAAAATATACTCGAATTTATTTTTCATGAGATTTTTTAATCATCTTCAATTGTATGAATATAAAATAAGGCAAAAAACAAAAATTAATAGAAAGTTTGCTCTTTTGGAATCTAGAAACTTTTTCTCTTTTAATCAATGATTCGTCAGCCGTTATTTAAGCTAGAAATCTGGTGTTAGTACGGCTGGAAAGACGATAAAATTTACTTAAATCTGTATTCCATCAAAAGTTTTAATTGTTCCTAACTACTCGAAAAAAAACTAACGGAAAAACGCAAATTAAAGGAAAATTTGCCCTTTTTGTATTGTTTAAATACATTTTCAAAACAATATTTTCTGGTAAAATTTTTTTTGGGGTGGTGTTACAAGAAATAGTATGTGACACACGTGCGAAGTTAAGGTGATTGCTACTCATGTGATTTGTATCACTCATATCAAAACCACCTACTTGGTGCATTTGTATTGCAAATAACTATTTTGCAACATCTGTTTATAAACTTAATTTTTATATGCACCTTTATGATGTATAAAGCTGATAATTTTAGAACCATTTTGAACTGATGTATAAAGTATTTACTTTAAGTACACATCGGTCTTTACTGTATACATCGCCGTAGGTGCATACGTCAATTTATACACTGGTACTTCTTACTACTAAATATAGCCTACATTGTCATTTTCATCAATTTTTTTTTTTTTGTAAAAATTTCTTTATTACTGGGATTGGAGCCTTGGACATCTATTTTTCCAGACCAGCACCATAACCACTACACCACGAAGTTCAGTTGAAAGTTTGTGGATAATTTGTGCTCATATGTTACCCATTTGTAAAAATATTTATTTATCTCAATTTTTTTTTTTTTTGGTTTTTTAGTGGGAAGGGGTGTTGCAAAAAAATAGTGTGTGACACATGCGTATTTAGTAGGTGATTGATACTCGTGTGATTTGCATCAATCATCTTCGGCTGGTGCTGCAAAAATTACCTACCGTATACACTTTATATCACAAATAACTATCATCACATGGCCTATCTTCAAACCTTATTTATAAAATCTTAGCTGAGAAGGGGCTGAAAAAAATAAGAATAATCCTGAAAACAAGATTTGCCTATTGATGGTATTACCTGAATCACCATATTTGAGAACAAGCCAATGCGCAAACTAGAAAGTGCGCAATTTTAGGCACAGTACCCCTACCAATATGGGTGACTGCCGCTGCGGCTACCTCTGGTATCTACAGGTCTACTGATTTCGTTTGATTTTTTTTCACTTTTATGACGGTTGATTTACAGAGCGACGTTCATGTCCGCTTGAAAGAGGTAACGCTATCATTTAACCAACTGCGAATCGTGAAAAGTTACACGTTTCACGATCTGGCCGAATTGCGGTACCTCAACTTGGAAGAAAATTTGTTGCGAAGCATCGAGACACGGGCGTTCGGCAATCTGGCCAAATTAAAATGGCTGTATCTACGAGGAAATCAACTCGAGTTTATCGAATTCGACGCCTTCTTCAATTTACCCGAACTCGAGTTGCTCGACCTGTCCTTTAATTGCTTGAAAAGGTTCGACTTGACGTCCATCGACGAGGTACGTGTCAGCGCCTATATTTTATTGTACTTATGGCCAAGGTCTCAAAGAGTGCGGAAAAGGGCGATACCAAAAGGGCAAAGGTACCCAGCTCGAAATCTTTCAAAGGGCCTGAATATCAAAATAAACAGTAATTTTTGATTAAATTTTCAAAGAGGCCATCAAAGCCGTATCCATGATGTGGAGATTGCCTTTCTAATCATGAAGGTATTATATAAAACTATTTTAGCACATCGACTCTCGCATCTGCCCGTCGGAAAGCTTCGAGTTTTATTTGTCCACCTTAGTTACTTCAGGTTATTCCCACCCTCCGCCCCGTAGAGTAGTAACGTTTCTAACTTCGAATTGCGCTTCTCATTTTATAGATGGTGGGATCGTTTCCTTTCCTTAGATTAAACGTAAGCTTCAACGAAATTCGCTGGTTACAGGATGACTATGATCACACGGACACAGATGTCAAATATGAAATACGCGATCTGAATATCAAAGTAAGCCATAAGACCAACGTATAGCCTAGGCTAAGTTACATCAATTTGTACACGGATAATTATGACTACCTATGCTTTAGGCATGCATTAGTGCAAATAACTTGAACCTCCTTTATCAGCCAATCATGTTATCCCCAAGTTTTTAACAATTTCTTGTTAATGGTAGCGTGTTTCTCCTCTTGTCGCCGAGTCCTTCCAATTTTTAGGTATTTGATTTCTAATGGGTATGATTTAAAGGCCCAAAAAAAGAAGAAAAATTAATGACAGAAAAATTAGTTCAACCAGCAAAATAATGTTTTGAATAGGGCTTGTAATCACAACCATAACTAGAGCCACCACAACTAAAAGTGTAAACAAATTGATAACATTATTTTGGCAACCAATAACCAAAACAAAAAATTTCACATAACCAATTTACCAATAACCTATTTCCACAACATTCTACACTGACCAGAAAGAATTGGTTTTTCAAAAATATTGATAGGGTGAGTGCGCTAGTTTGCAACTCCTTAAGAAATTAGTGAACTTTAAAATACGGTAGGTATATTACTTGTTAAATGAATAGTGTCAATAGAAAAGAACCAGTCGAATGTGAATTTTCATGAAAAATCCAAAAATATCATTGAAAATGATTTTTGGCTCCTCTGAAAGCTACATTCTGCAAGATAATGTCTAAAAGTATGATTCACCAGTTTGCAACATCAATGATCCAATTAGCAACACTACTTTGTGCCAGTTTGCAATGTGTATGTGCTAGTTTGCAACACCACATCCAGATCCAGAAAATCAAGAATCTGAGTTGAATTCTCAGTTTGTATGATACTTTGAGCTTCTCAAAATACAATTAGGATTTAATCTATGAACAATATATAGGATTAAAAACATTTCTTAAGAGTTACCTACCCACTGTGAGTTATAAAATTATACTCATTTATGTTTCTATATAAGAATATAATTATCTGATAATGATGAAAATGTAAAAATGACCTAAGTATTTTTCTTGCATTGAGCATTTAGGTGCCATTAGCATAGTCTTTTCCAACTTATTTGTAGAGTATTTTGAACAAACACCAGGCTAAAATGGGAAACAAATCTCAATCAAGTAAATTTATCAACTTAAACTATGTGTGTTGCATATTGGTGGATCCATTTTTAATACATTATGCGAGTTTGCAACACTCTCTTCCAAATTGTTGCAAACTGAATATTGTGAATATTTATGTACCAATATTCAACACTTGTATTTCAATAAATTAAAACGTTCATTTGCATTTCCATTTGTTTGATATCAATTCTAGGAGTAAACACCATCAAGGTACAAAAATTTCATCACAGAATATTTACAATAATCACTTCCACTGAAATTATTGTCTTCAAGTGGCATTTTGAATTTGAATAAGAAAATCAACACAACTGAAAAAACTGAAATTAAACACTAAATTCCCATTTATTATCAGTTCCCAGTTGCAGATGAAAAGTATAAGTTAGATTTTCTAGGTTCTGTATCAACTTATCTTTCTGATGAAAAAAGCTGAGATGAATTTTAGAGGAATGGAGCCTTATTTTTATCAGTTAAATAAAGCCAGAAAAATAAGTGTTGCAAACTGGTGTGGCGCAAACTGGTGCTCTCACCATATTATCAATTTTATTTTTCCAAAAATTACCAATATTACTTCCAAGAAAATAATTGATTGATTATTGATAATTGGGCTAGAAGAAAACATTTTTATATTTGTTTGCATTGGGGTGTAGATTCTAGATTTGTCTCACAACTGGATATCAGAAATCGACGGAGAATACTTCACTCCAGTGAAAAATTCATTGATCAGCCTCCACTTGTCGCACAATCTACTGACCAATGTCAGTGGTGATATATTTGCCAATTTAACCCAACTACGATGGCTGGACTTCTCTTTCAACACCATTCGAGATGTTACAAGCAACGTGTTCGAAGGTGTCGATAAAATACAAGTATGCCAATTCTTACACCTGTATTTGTGTATTACCACCCCTAAAGCCCCACTTTGCAGCACTTTTACTTGAGCCAATCAAAGACTTTTGCTGGCATAGATGTGGTAACGCTTTTAAATTTGCTCATGCTTACATTTTTTATTGCATTTTCCATGCCAGTAACTACTAGTGAAGAATAATATCAATAGTTATCTTTCAGGAAAACTATCCATGGTTAGCCATTGCAAACAGCTGAATTCATAATTAGTGATGCATAATATCGATATTTTCTCATATCAATATACTTTGTTATCGATAGTCATTTTTGAGAAAAATTATCAATAGTCTATAGACAGTATCACTAATGCGTACATGCGGCTAGAGGGGTCATAATTTTTGAGACCACAATCCTTCTCCCCTTTCACTCCTGCAAACACACGGCCAACCTAATCATATATTTTACATATTTGTTTGTGGCTACACTGTAATGCCATTTCCACCGCTAACTCGTTCATCTCCGTACATCATCGTTTATCTCACTCAAACGGTACTCACTCTCATATTATGTGATTGATGTAAAAGACACACGCTTCTGAGACATTACTTCAATTAATGGTTTATTTCACGTTACTAATTCATCTCTTCATCGGTCCTCGTCCTCTGTAATGATATTGAAAATTATCGGTATTACCGATAGTATTTTCGATATCAGGTTTTTTTTTATAGTTCTTGCAATAATTTAACCAAACTTGCCAACGGTTGCCTTTTTCCTTTTTTTTTAATTGCTCTGTAACTACCAAATGACTATTTTTTAGCTTTATTCTGTGTGATTATCCCCTTTTTTAATTACCTATATTTTTTATCTATTTAAACAAAAGTAAAGAAGAAAGTACACTATCGAAACTTGTTGAGACCACCAATCCTTCTCCCCTCTCACTCCTGCAAACACACGATTACATAATTACATAATTTATTTATATCTATTCGTGGCTACACTGATTTACCACTTCCGCCACTCATTCGTTCATTTCCATTAACATTCATTTATCACACTTAAATGTACTTTGCTTAAATCATGTATCTTCTCAAAAATACACTCGCTTCTTGGACGGAACTTTGCTTAAATCTTTCTTTCTTGTTTCATCTCCGGTCCTTATCCTCTATAAAACTGACGATAGTATCGATAGTTTTTTAATATCGATATCAAAACTTTTTTATATTTGTTATTTCTAGTGTAGGCGGCTGGCCACAACAGGCTTTCTGTCACTTTAACGACCAAATTTTTTTCTGATTTTTCTACACTTTCTTTCTCAGGTAATAAATTTACGGCGCAACGAATTAGCCGCTATACCGGAGAACTTATTTCACGGTTTGAAAAATCTGAGGCTGCTCGATCTGTCCAATAACTATCTGGATCATCTGCCCGATTATTCGTTTCGGGAGGACTCGCTGGAAAGCGTTTTGTTAGCACATAATCGGTTCGCCAAAATTCCTTTCAGATCGTTTGCTTCGACGGCTGCCGCCTCGCTAAAGGAAATCGATTTATCCTACAATTCTATCGTCAACTTGTACGCGCCCGAATTTTCGTCTCATTTTAAGGTGAATTATTTTACAGCCCAGGTAGGCCTAAGTATATGCGGGCAAATTGGTCGTTTCTCTAGTAATGGCATAATACTGATATTTTTTCCTATGGATGGCTGTCAATGGTAATTTTAGAAGAAAACTATCGATATTTTATGAAGTATTAGGCCCATAATAAACTTCTGAATTCCCAATTATTAGTGATGCATATCAACATTTTTTTCTATCCAGTCTTAATTGTTTTTGTGTCTCAAAGTTAGGCTTGGTGTCAACACAATGACATTTACCTGACATCAGCTCACCCTTCCTCTCTAGTAGGTGCAAAATGATGTGACTCCAGGGTAACACTTTTGTGGCAAATAAAATAACTGCACCAATATCTTATCAAGTAAAACACAAAGTTTGTAATTTAGTCTCAATGATGTCACCCCAGAGTAGCTTTTTGTGGCAAATAAAACAAACCTACTGCATAATTGTAGACTCTACCTGCAATTAAGATATTCTGGTTCCTACTAAAGTAACATTGTGAATTGTCCTATGTTTACATGTGAAAAATTTAAATTGACAATGAAGTCGAGGAGAAACGAATTAAGATGAACTTCACAGAACTTGACCTTGTTAGTTAGGTAGTTGTTTTTAGTTTTTTTTATTCACAATTGATTAATTGATATTATGATAAATCATAAAAGTTAGAAAGTTGAATAGTAATATTCAAATTTCAAATTTGATGAAGTATTTGTCTTTCCTATTTTTTATTTTTTTCATCTATGGCCTCTCGTAGTGAAAAAAATTATTATAGAAAAAATTCAAAAATTCGCAGTTCATCCACATTGTAAACTAATCAATTAGCACGTTAGGCCTCAGCCGCACAGATAAGTATTGAATGATGATCGGTGGGGGGCACAGATCTTTCAAAATTAGATCAATAGATCAAAAGGTCACGATCTTAGATTATTAGATCACTTCAAAAATATGATCTAATTTTGAGATCTAGTTTGCTATTTTTCAGATATTTTATATCTTTAGATCTTCAAATTAAATCGTTTTTAATAACTTCATTTAAGTACAAAAATCAGATAATCAAATCATACAATGTTGAAAATAAATTAATAAGTCAAAGTAGTCACCTTTTAGTGGCCCATTTGTCAAACATGCTGATTTCAGGATTATTTACTGTTTTTTACCATTGAGAATATATATAATCAATGCTTCGGAAAGCAATTCCAAAAAAACTGTAAGGGGTAGAGAGTTGAAATTTTCAGAAGAAATCTACACAGGTTATCTGAAGATTCCTCGAAATTTTGGCTGAAATCATACTTTTATTTCTTGAGATATCGCTAAAATTCTGTTCAAATCCTGTGAATTTAATGATAAGAATTTAATCAAGTTGGGGAATATGAACAGAATTTCAACGATATCTCAAGAAATAAACGTACAATTTCAGCAAAAATTTTAGGGAATCTTCAAATAACCTATGTAGATTTCTCCTGAAAATTTCAACTTTCTACCACTCACAGTTTTTGTGTAATTGCTTTCGATAATTTTGATTTTGTACGTTTTCAATGTTAAAAAACTGCTCAGTATCCTGAAATTAAAAGGGCTGTTGACGCAGTTTAGCGGAGGCTTTTCATCTCAAATGATTCAAGCTTATTATTCTACTTTTAGTTTTCTCTTTTTTTTTATTTTTCAATTCTTACATAGTGGAAGAGGTGATGGAGAGGAAATTGGGGAGTGATCTGAAAAATCAGGAAATGATCTAATTAAATAGATCGCGATCTAGATCGCTTTGTTTGATCAATCTAAAGATCACAATCTAGATTGCAATATTGCCAAGATCTTTAGATCAGGATCTAGATTGTCTTGATTAATCTATTGTCCCACACTGGCGATGATCAGTGTTAATGCTCAGAAATTCAATACAATTCGAATATGAGCGTTACCTCTTTACCACTCATATATACTTAAACACTCATCTGTATGCCCCTAGCTTCATAAATATTCCACAGTTCCAGGTGAAGTATCAGAAAGAAAAAAAAAACCTAACCCAAGAACCGATATTTTTGAACAAAATAACCATAACCATAACTGAACGTAATTAATAAGACGCTCTGTATCTACCTATAACCACAATAAAATGAAATGTTGCAGCATTGATCGAAAGAAAACTGATAACCAAAATTAATTTTATTTTCGTCGCCACTTCTGTTCCTGCCACTTTTGTAACATATAAAATTTATTTTATTTGCCACCAAAAGCGACCCCAGGTTAACACCATCGACACCAGGTTACAAACACCGCGTTTTATTTGCCATGGTGTCGTCTTGGTGTTTGTAGTGTGATTGGTTTTTTTTTCACGTTACCCCGAGGTGACACTATATCCTGCACCTACTCGAGAGGAGGTGTGAGCTGGTGTCAGGTTGGTGTCTTCGTATTGACATTGAGCTCAATTTTGAGACATTAAAACAAACCCAGTTGGTGTTTGGTGTCGACCCAAGGTTAACCTTCTCGTGGGAAATAAGACAAACATATTGTGCTTGTTCTATTATTCCTACACTTCCATGCGTCACTATTACCCTCGAGCCTGAACTATAGAAATTTTGTGAACTTACAGCAGATTCGACCAAACAACTCGTAGGACAGTATGCCAAAAATATCAGCTATGCTCGCCTACGAGAGCCTGTATTCAGCTAGTAAACTAATATTACAGCCTTAATTCGGCGAAGATGTTTGCAATCGTTGAATTGGTTTCAGCAGTCGTTGACGTGTTTGAACGTATCCGCCAACCAAATCACCCATTTGCCGCCTCAAACGTTCTCATCCTCGACCAGTCTTTTGAGTTTGGATTTGAGCCGTAATCGTCCGTTTCAGTACGTTGAGGAACGTCCCACTTTCCAAGGGCTTCGAAGAAATTTACTATTCCTCGACCTGAGCAACACGTCGTTAAGCTATGTAAGTCGAGGCACATTCTCCTTCCATGACGTCGCTCTCTTCGCTGTGGTTTTCTTTTCACAACAGGGGTGAGGCTCCGTTTCGCATGCAAAGTAAAAACTCTTATAGTGGTGAACCCTTTCCTCCTTTCAAGATGCATTGCGTTACCTTGGTTTGTTCGGTCTTCGGATCTTTAATCTGAGTGGTTGTTGGTTCGGGTATCGTGTGCTAAGAATCAGCGGCAGATTTAAGTCTCTCAACGCCCCAAGCTGTAGAAAATTTGCCGCCCCAAGAAAACATTTTTGTACCCCTGAGCAACGAAGCTGACGTTCCTTTTTCGAGAAAAAAAAAGCAGTTACAATAAGTAAGGTAATGTTGTGTTAGTGTATTTTCCAAAGGGAAATACAACTATTACATTCAATGCAATGATGAGACTTGAGGATGGGACCTGTGGAAAGCGCCAATTCTGAGTCGTAGATCACGAATTTATAGGTCACTCAAATTCTTCTGCACACAATATATATATATATATATATATATTTCCACTTTTTGCTCATTTTGGAACTTTTTGGAAGTCTGTGAACCCTCCGCTGTTCGACCTATGACAATGAAATTTGGGGTAGTTAAAAGCATTTCTGGGCTACACATTCGTGTTAAAATTTTTGAAATTCACTTGTTAGTTTTTGAGGAAGGGGTTTTCAATGTGTTGCAAACCCAGCATGTTGTCATCACGATAATTCTCATAAATTTGTAGATTTTGGTTTGAAATTATTATGTTAGTTTCAGACTATTTGGGACTGGTTTGGTATTGAATTTGAGAAAAATTGGTCGACTAGTTTTCGAATGGCAGTCATTACAAATTTGACACTTTTTTTACTGATTTTGGCATTTTTTGGGAGTTTGTGGAGCCTCCACTGTTTTACTTATGGAAATGAAACTTTGTTTGGTGTTAGCGGCTTTGATGGCCTACATATTCGTGTTAAAAGTTTTGGAATGTATCTTCCAGTTTCGGAAGGAGGGGGTTCTCAAAATTTTGCGAACAATAGACTTCTGCAGACGAACAATATCTCATTTATTTACCAATATTTTTAGAGTGTAAAAACGTATCTCAGAGCAATAACTACAGAAATCTTTGGAAAATACACATGCCGCGGTTGATGCGCGGAAGAAATATTTAGGTATCATTTTTTTAACTCAAAAATTGCCGCCCCAAAAATTTGCCGTCCGAAGCTGCAGCTTCCTCAGCCTGTGCGTAAATCCACCGCTGCTAAGAATTGTGATTGAATTGATTCATATCACCATACCAAATTTCTATCAACACCAAATAATCAACCGAACAACTGAATTATGTAAGCAAACCATTTGGGTGGTATGTAACCATCTCAAGAGTAGGTTTGCAAAGTTCCTTAAAACTGACTCACTCTGTATATACTGCTACGCACAACTCGTGTTTCTCAAACTACAGTTTGCTGTTTTTTGATTGATCTTTTGACACCGCCCACAAGTCTGGCGAATGGGATAATATAACTAATTTTCGACAGATTTCTCACTCAAATGGTTGTAGTCAGTGACGCATTCAGGAGGAAAATGGGAAAATTTCCCCAAATCTCGAAAAAAAAGAAGAAAAAAAGCAGAAACATTGAGGGAAAAATGAGAATACGACCGTAGACTTCAGATAAAAACTGTTAAAAATTAGTCAAAGAGCAAAAAAAAATTCAAAACTACGAAAAATTTTGTCATTTCCTCCTCCCAAAATGACATTCTGTACCCGTTACTGGTTGTAGCGGGGGAAAGGGGCTGTTTCTATCATCGCTGGGGTATTTGATTTTTGCTGCCACGCGAAAATACGAGAAAGTAGTCGAATATTTTTCCAAATGAATTGTAACCGACGCCAAGTCTAACCTTTTTCATCACTTTTCATGCTTCCATGGTAAAAAACATGAAACTTCTTTAGTCAGGGTATGGAACTACTCTCTACTTATACAAAACCAATTGAAAAATAAAAAATTTTCTAAAAATCAAATAGGAAATTGAATTACTGTAACTTGTAAATCACAAATTTTTATATTTTCCTATTAGAGCTGTTCAAATAATAGACTAAGAAACCAGTTGGAATTTTCTGTCTCAGAATTATTCAAACGCAAAAATTTATTGTTATAAAAAAGAGGAAAGTCCTTTTTTTTTTGTTTTCAAAATCGAAACTGTGAATACCTTGATAATTTTTTTATGAGATAAAATCGAAAACATTCTGAGATTAAAAAATTATAATCGAGAAAAACTCTCATATAGGACAAAGATACTTTATCAAATTTTTAAAAACTCTAATAAGAATTGACTCGGATTGAGAGCCCATTTATATATATATATATATATATATACACAGGTAACTGGATATATAGAGTAATTTTTGAAATTTCAAAGTGATATTGTTGATAGGTCTTCAAAGAAAGTGCGAATTGAAGAATATAACACAAAACTGTTGATAACATTAATAATAGGAATTTTAATACGATTTATTGCTTTAGGATGCCCAAGTATCTACAATAATATCTAAATTCCTATATCAATAGATAAAAGAAGAAGTTAATTGTTCACTAGGATGAGGACCGCAATTTGAAAATATGAAATGGATAAAAGACAACAATAATTGCTGATTTCCTTAGGTACTTGTCGTCTGAATGAGAGAAATATCTCACTCTATACTACTGAATGGTCTTTCAAGAAAAATTTATTTTCAGTATTAGCGAAAAATATCCGAAAATTTTCAAAATCACTAAAATATTGATTGTGGATGGTTCTCTCTCATTTCAATTGAAATCCTGTTACCATTATTTAGCTGTTTATATAAAGTTTTTACAAATAATGCCCAGAATTAGTCCCAAAATATTTCTACCTTAAAATGTTTAATTAAAAATAAAATATTATTCTAGAGTGTAAGCAGTAAAATTTATGAATATGAAGCAGATCAAGGATACAGAATATCTACTAAATTCCTATTTTTCAACCCAAATCAATTTCTTTTAGGGTTTTTGAAAATTAGGCAAAGTCTCATTGTCCTATTAGTTTTTTTCATCGATAATTTTCTCATCCTCGATTTTATATCATGAAAAAAATCATCAGGGTATCTATCTACAGTTTTGATTTTGAAAACAGGAAAACAAAATTTTCCTTTTTTTAAGCAGGTTTTGTTTGTGTTTAAATAATTCTGTGGTAGGAAATTCTGACAGGTTTCTTTTTTACTATCCAGATAAATTTCAAGAGACTTTTGAACAGGGCTAATAGGAAAATGTAAAAATTTGAAAATACCTATTTAACAATTTGTGATTTGTAGGATTTGTAGGTTAGTTTGGTTTCCTATTTGGTTTTTAGTGAATTTTCTATTTTCAAATTGGTTTTGTACGAGTAGCGAGTAGTTCCACACCTTCACTTCAGAAGTTTTGCGACTTTAATTAGTGCAAGCGTGAAAAGTGATGAAAGGGCTAAGCGTTAATTTCATTAAGTATAGGCTAAGTTGTTATACTTACGTTTGTACACATAACTACTCGCCTCAGTTTTGTGTAAACACTGTCACCCATCTTTGTGTACTCGAAATTGTAGTGGGTAGGATTAAGATGGGTCCAACAGTTGGGTCAGGCAACATTTTTGATTAAAATATAGGTACGAAGATCGTCGTATTCGCTTTATTTCGAGAAGGCAGACCTGTAGTAGGCAACCTAAAAGGTATTTGTATTTAGGGGAGCTGTGCCCAAGATTGCGCACTTAATATTTAAAGGTCCTTAGCTCTTCCCGGTGTTAATAAAAAATTTCAAAAATTTGAGGGAAGGTTCTTCATCCTGTTGAGTACAACATATCTTACACAGAACTGCTTCGGATTCTCCATTGATGAGATATTTCAGTTTTGGTAAAAGAAGTGCAATGCGCAATCTTGGGCGTGATCGTCCCAAGATTGCGCAAGGAATAAGATTCTGAAAAAAATGCCATCAAGTCATAATTTATTAATACTCATATGTTTTCTCAAGTAATAGTTACTCGCAGATTTCACAAACAAAGGTTTTTTGTACTTATAAGAGAGAAGTACAAGCTAAGTATGCCCATCTGTGGCACAACTGGCAGCTAATCCATTTTTCTTTTGACTTTGACATTCTGTACAATTCATTACAATATATGCAAGGAGGATTGTCGTTATCAGAAACATCAGACAGGTCAGCAAGTTCTTGACCCATCCTAAAATTGATAATAAATATAAAATTGGCAAAAATATTGCAAATTCAAGTGCGCAATCTTGGGGAAAATACAAAATTATCTAAATGTTGAAGTTTCACAGTTCTAAATTCACTTATTTTCATTATTTTTATAGTGGAAATATTGCTTAAATAGTCTACTTTTCAACAATATAAAAAATTGAAAACTACAGTCTTGACATCTTCCGGTATCAACTTTATAAATTATATCAGTGAGTGCACAAAACTTATTTTGGCTGATAACTCAAGAAGAAAAACTCCACAGAACTCCAAAATCAAGTTAGATGTTTCTACTATGCATGTATTTTGTAAACAACGTGAATGCATGCTGCCACTCACGTCACATTACAGTATCTTATCACTGCGCAATCTTGGGCAGTGCGCAATCTTGGGCACAGCTCCCCTACATCTGTACTCTGTCCACGTTAAGATGTACCTGACGTCATAATCAACGATAGGCAATACGGCTAGTTGGGGAGAGATGGTAAGGTATAGATTCACATTGTTAGTCGGTGATAAGCATCATTTTGTGGAGTAAACAAACGCGGTGTTTCAAGCTTTGACTATATACATACTGGACTGCTAATACTGATATGAATAACACAGAGTCTAATGAACAACCGGTGAAGTTGAGTCAGACACCCGTATCCCCATTCAAAATGTTAGTTTACTGGTTTGCTGTTTAAAAACATAGAGTTACCTGATCCGCATTTAACCGAATTAATTACAAATTTCTATGTAAAAATTAGAATTAGACATATTTGTAAGAATATTTCGCAAGTAGATAAAAACATTTATCATACAGCAACAAAAAAGATTATTTTTATGCATCAATAGCTGTGTTTGACAGGATTACACTAACTTACACCAGCCTACACCAGTAGAGATATTCCACAAATATTCAAGTAAAACTTGGTGTAAAGTCATATAACATTCTGAAATTTGTGGAATCGCCCCCCTGGTGTAGGTTGGTGTAAGTTGGTGTAGTCCTATCAAACAGAGCTAATAAATCAAATTTTAAATTGATTTAACTGAAATTTTTGAACTTCTGAGTTTTATAAAACTACAACATTACCGATTTAATTCGTAATTAAAAGCAATAATTGTGGTAAGAAGAGACCTAGTCAAAGGAAAAGACAATAAGTATTAATAAATTTGATAATGAACTAACATTTTGAACAGGGATACGCCTGTTTGTTTTGAACACAGCTTTTTATCAGTATTAGCAGTCCAGTATGTATATAGTCAAAGGTTTCAAGCAGACCAGCGTAGATCATGGCTTGTGACGTCAGGTATACATCTTAGCCGTGCGGCAGAGTGCAGTCTATAAAATTTATCTTCCGCGATTTGTAGGCTATAATATGTACGTACGTTATACTTAAAACCGCAATGAATCCTAACTTATAATTGCGTCTGTAATCATATACTACGTAGGTACCGCATTTACCTTTTCAAAAGTTGACGATTTTACGGTTGTCCGGCAATAATTTAACGACGATTTCACCGGAAGTGTTGTCGAATCTAACGTCGATTCGGGTCCTGGATCTAAGCCGTAATAACTTCAATAGCTCTACTATACCGGTTGCGATTCTGTCGATGAAGAATCTAAAACTATTGAATCTTTCGAGGAATAGTATTCGTATTTTGTCCGACAATAGTTTACTCAGCGGCTTGGCGGAGCTGCGCGAACTAGACGTGAGCCATTTACCATTACAAACGTTCCAAGTGAGTAAGTTTCCGAATTCAATATTCAGAAATAGGTCTGCGTTGTAGGCTACATAAATACTCGGGTATACGATTTAATTTTATCGTCCGATCCGGTATCCGTATTACCTTGGCTAAATATACCGAATATGGGATACATAACTTTAAAATTGTATATAAATTTGAAAAATCAATTTAAATTAAAATTTATGGCAGAATCGAGATCATTGGTCCTGGATGTTATTGTTTGTTGAGCAGGGTTTAAATTCACATCTCTATGCTCCAATCACTGACTAGTATTCCGTAAAATTGGGAAATTTTAACTTTTAGAAAATAAATCAAGAGAAACCGTATAAACCATAACTCAAATGTTTCCCTTTAGTGAACTTATTATGTATTAGATTGTAGAGAATAAATCAACGAGTATAAACCATCCTTTACATTAAGACGTCTGTGGAACCAATCTTTGATTTTACATGAATTTTTTTGTTACGTGACTCAAAATAATGACTTTACAAAAAGTGTTCCCAAAATGGGGTACTCCCTTTTCCTCATACAAGGTACGTAGGTATATTCTAAATATATTCCATATAACTAACATGGGATATAAGCTTTTCCTAATATGAGGTACCTGAAAATTTATGCACAACATCAAAACTGGAGTTAGGAAAATTAATTATTATTTCTTACAATAGTTACAAATGCCACTCGCAACATTCTGATTCCATTATTTGTTATTTTAGATGTAAATAAGTGGTACCTACCCCATATTAGGTTCATCCTCTAAATGTTGATGTGATGAAAATAAAAAATTTCTAAAACTGAAAGAATTAACCAACAGGAGATACAATACTTGGGAACAGAAGCCAAATAACCGAATTTTCTGTTGATATTGATCATATTTCAAAATATCAAATTAGTATTTTGTCCGAAAGTTATAAAAAATTGCAAAATATTTGAGAGAAAAGAGATAAAAATCAAAAATAGAAGAAAACTCATTTTAGACATGTTCTTTGACAATTTTTGTATATTGGTACAATAGAACAGTCTTACTAATTATCCTCAATTTTTTTCAGCAGACTGCTTTAATAGTTTAAAAGAAACAATGGTACACCATATTTGGAATATACCCCATAATCGATACATTTATCCTACCTGTTGCATTTGTGCCCATCATCGGCTAAGCGCCTATGGTAATTTTATTTGTTTTCTCCCATTTCAGACTGACACTTTATGGCGACTGCGTTCGTTGCGGACGCTGCATATAAGCACATACTCAAATGTTCACAATTTTAACGTTCCAAAGGTGATCGAAAGAAATCACGCCCTGCAAAATTTACACCTTCATGTGAGTTCTGGCCTTGCATTTAACTTATTGCCATGTTGCTGTAACTCAGTAACTGTAACTTAGCTTTTACATGTAAATATATAAGTGAGAAAAGTAATTGAATTAAATAAATTAATCGACCCATTCCTTGACTTCAGGAGCCTCAAATGAGGGTCAAATTTTGACTTTTCTTATTTTATCGTGTGATATATCATTGGGTACATACAAATATTTTTTGAAGAGCTAAGTTAAAATTTTTAAATAATTTTTTCAGTTGAACCATATTTCCACTTCCTAGAACTTAAAAAGGGGACAAACTTTGATTTCTCATGTTTTCGTGGGTGATACATATTTTTTGAGGCTTTGATTTTAAATTTGATGCTCATTTTTTCATTTGACTCATTCTATACACCCAGGAGCTTTAAAAGGTCAAATTATAACTTTTCATGTTTCATTATGTGATACATTATTGGGTAATGTTTTCTGAAGTGCTGAGAATAATAATTATAATTATAATAATGTGGGGACCATGGCCTCCCTTCTTTTGGGGCTCGGCCCCAGTTGACAGACCGCGGACTTGGTCCATCACCAAGTCCGCACAATCAAGTCTACGGACGTTAAAAAACAATTAGGCGCTCGTAGCACTTAGGCTAAATAGACGAGCAACGAAATTCATTCTCTGTTTAGCCGACGTGTTACGAACATAGCCTAGCGCAAACGTGCATACGAATACGCACGTGCCACGGTCTAGGCTAAACACGAAACACGCGCCTATCTTCCGATACTCGCGGATGACGTGAGTGTTTAGCCTAACATATACACCGGCGATGCCTTTCGTTAGTCGCCAGTTCAGGAATGTTGTAAAAGGTTGGCTGCCTTACCAAAACGGTAACACCCGAACACGCAAGTCCAAATCAATTCGCCTGTGGGTTTTAGAGGTGAACCCACAGCCTGGTGACCCCGACGTGATCTCTTACGTTGGGAATTTTTTTAGGAAGCAGGCGTGAAAACGCTAGCTGGCGGAACACTGCTGGCCTGCTAGTGCGAGCAATCGCGCTTGTCTAGCGGAAATCTTCGCTGGACTCTTCACTTGGAGACTGACTGTGGGAAATCAACCCCCCTTTCCAAAATAAACGTTGTCCACTTGGAAGGGTAACGGAACACGCCTAAAAATAAGGAAATGTCTCACCAATCGTGGTAACCCACGATTTGTAAATCTAGGATCCTCTAACGAGTTTAATCTATTCGCAATGGTAGATGAAAATGTTGTTGAAACTGCCGATCAACCAGCTCAAAATATAGCTAAGCAAGCAGCTGTTTGAACCATCGCTTCCAAAGAAGCTGAAAATTAAGAAAAACTCATTCAAGATCTAATTAAAGCTAGTGTAGAAGAAGCCTTGGACAAACAACAGAAATTGTTTGGCAACCTCCAAAATAAGAAAAGGAGAGTTGAACTTCCTATGTTCTTGCCCAAAGACGTAGAAACATGGCTCATGCAACTGACAGGCTGCTTCAAGGTTGAGCAAATTCCCCGTGAAGAACGCTACCAGCAACTTTGCGGTAGTATGCCAGCCGAAATAATTCGGGCCTGCCCAGACATAATGGACTGTCTGGAAGACGAGGAAGACCCGTACGAATGGAAGAACCTTTGGTACCACTCAATGCCAGGAAATAAGGCAATTATTGAGTGGGATGTCAATTGGAGATGACAAACCAACCGTTTTTATGACGAAACTGGTTAAAAAAGGTGATAACCATGTCTCTCCAATGGTAATTGCAGATAGATTCTGTGAGCAGCTACCAGCTTCGGTGTTGCAATCGCTGGGTGCTCTAAATCTGACTAATGCAAGGACCGATGACGACCTTCTAGCACTAGCCAAAGCTGTAGAAACTGCAATGGAGTACACAGGGAAACCTGCCATCCAAGTAACAGCAGCCCCAGCAGACAAACTGAGTAAGCTCCGAGCCGAAATAGCTGAGTTAAAAATGGAAACTCGCAAGGCTAGAGACTATACATCTGCTAGGAGTAACTTCAACAACAGATCCAAGAGCCGGGGACATAACCCCAATAGAAATAAAAGCTATAATAACAGGCAGTCACGCTCTCGAGGACGGAGAGATGATAAAAATAGGAGTCCAACACCTCCGAGGAGATCCAAATCTCCCAAGAAACTAGATCCAAACTGGTCAGCAGCTCTTTGCTTCTACCACAATCGATATGGAGAAAAAGCAAAGGCTTGCAACACCCGTTGTAAACGATGGGCGGAGAGAATGGTCCAAGACGCGCAGGAGAAGAAAACTCTCCTCGCAGAGATCGAAAAGAGAGAACAGACTAGTAAGTCAAACTAGACCGAGGGGTCATATCGGTGGCTACCGATCCCTCGCCCAAATTCTCTCGCCTCCTGTTCATCACGGACAGGACAAAAAGGAGAAAATTCCTCATAGATTCTGGTGCTGATCTCAGCATTTTACCAGCTAAAAATAAACATAAGAAATTTTCTCCGAAATCCAAATTAAATGCAGTCGACGAACATACATTCGCTGCATATGGCAAAAAACATTGCAAAATAGACATTGGTCTTCATAGGGACATGTCATGGGATTTCACAATAGCTGATATATCACAACCAATACTTGGAGCAGATTTTCTTGCTCACTATGAGTTGGTAGTCGATTTAAAAAATAAACGTTTAATCGACTTAACCACTGGCAAATATGTGGAAGGTATAACAAAAAATTACAAATTACTAGATACTTCCATTGGAAGTTGTGCAACTGTAGATAAAAATTTCCTAAAAATACTGAATGAATATCCAGGTATTTTATTACCATCAATAAGGCAACATCCAACGTACAAACATGATACAGTGCACGTAATAGAAACAAGGGGTCAGCCTTGCTCAGCAAGGGCACGTAGATTGCCACCCGACAAACTTGCTGAAGCCAAAAAGCAATTTTCTAAAATGATAGAAGAATGTATTTGTCGACCTTCTAACAGCTCATGGTCTACACCAATACATATGACCAAAAAGGCTAATGGAACTTGGAGAATCATCGGGGACTATAGAGCCCTGAACGCTAAAACCATTCCAGACAAATACCCCGTACCCAATATAATGGATTTCAATAACAATATGAAAGGTAAAACAATGTTTACTAAAATAGACATTAATTGGGGCTTCCACTACATACTAATGGCCGAAAAAGATATCTGCAAGACAGCACTCATCACTCCATTTGGCTTATTCAAATACTTGAGAATGCCATTTGGACTTAGAAATGCTGCTCAAACTTTCCAACGCTTTATGAATCAGCTATTGAGGGAATTACCATTCGCATATGCTTATCTAGACGACATATGCATATGCTCAGAAGGTGGAATTGATGAACACGAGAAAAACGTAAGAGCCGTATTACAGCGTATACACACTGCCGGCCTTACGGTCAATTTACCTAAAAGCGAATTTGCTAAAAACAGTATTGACTTTCTCGGATACCAAATAACACCCAAAGGTATAGCCCCCCTGAAAACAAAGGTGGAGCCAATATTGAAATTTCCTAAACCCAAGAATGTTGCAGAACTTCGAAGGTTCCTAGGAATGATCAATTTTTACAGACGTTGCATAAAAAACGCTGCTTCAGAACAAGGCAAACTGTTCGCCCTTATTAAAACTAATAAAAAGCGCGACAAAACGCCCATTGAATGGACTGAAGAGGCAGAACTAGCATTTGAAAATACAAAAAACATGCTAGCCAACGCAACGTTACTGGCTCACTTGGATGACAGTCTTCCACTCTGTATCTCAACAGACGCATCCGATTTTGCAATAGGTGCTACCTTATACCAAATAAAGGACAACACCAATCAACCACTTGCCTTTTTCTCGAGGAAACTTTCCAAAACTGAGAAAAATTATAGTACTTACGACCGGGAGTTATTGGCAATAAATACAGCAATAAGGCATTTCAGACACCATGTAGAGGGTAGATGTTTCACCATATATACGGACCATAAACCCATAACACATGCCTTTGAGCAAAGAAGTGAGCATGCCTCACCTCGCCAAATAAGACAGCTTGAATTCATCAGCCAATTCACAACTGACATAAGGTACATCAAAGGAGAGCTGAATGAACCAGCTGACGCCTTAAGTCGAATTGAAGCTATCACAACTCCATCTCAGTTACCATATGCCGAAATAGCAAAAGATCAACTGGAAGACGAAGAATTGCAAAAATTGCTATCTTCCAACACCACAGGTCTCAAATTAAAACTGAGAAAACTCCCTGACACAAAATTACTACTAATATGTGATGTGTCAACCGGTAAAGAACGTCCATTTATTCCATTAAAATACAGAAAAATGGCGTTTGACAGTGTGCATAACTTATCACACACTGGACCTCGTAGTACTACAAAATTCATGACCTCGAGATTCGTATGGCCCAAAATAAACTCAGATTGTAACAACTGGGCCCTTGCCTGTCTGAATTGTCAGACAGCCAAAATTGGCAGACATACAAAATCTGCATTCAAAAGGTTCAGACCAACCGATCGGTTTAAACACCTTCACATAGAAAACGTGGTATCCAATCCAGAGCTAACTATCAGCAACGCCGTAGACTATCCTACTACGACGGGACTATTGCGGGACATACCCTCGGCGTGGCCCTCCGAGACTTAATCTTCGGAGGAAATGCCAACCCTCGCAACAATGCGAGGCCACCCACTGGACACAAATGAGTCGTCCACGGGTTTCCCCCAGACTTCGGAACATGAGTCGTTCCACCAACAGTGAAACTGGGGGGGAGTAGCTGTGGGGACCATGTCCTCCCTTCTTTCGGGGCTCGGCCCCAGTCGACAGACCGCGGACTTGGTCCATCACCAAGTCCGCACAATCAAGTCTACGGATGTTAAAAAACAATTAGGCGCTCGTAGCACTTAGGCTAAACAGACAAGCAACGAAATTCGTTCTCTGTTTAGCCGACGTGTTACGAACATAGCCTAGCGCGAACGTGCATACAAATACGCACGTGCCGCAGTCTAGGCTAAACACGAAACACGCGCCTATCTTCCGATACTTGCGGATGACGTGCGTGTTTAGCCTAACATATACACCGGCGATGCCTTTCGTTAGTCGCCAGTTCAGGAATGTTGTAAAAGGTTGGCTGCCTTACCAAAACGGTAACACCCGAACACGCAAGTCCAAATCAATTCGCCTGTGGGTTTTAGAGGTAAACCCACAAATAATAATAATAATAATAATAATAATAATAATAATAGGTAATAATGGATATTTACCTTGTTTATTAGTCTACGTAAAATCGATGATGATTTTGATTATAATCAAATCTGTTAAAATAAATACCAGTGATAATGATGATACTTATTTTACTGATGTTGGGATGTGTACATGTTTTTTAATTAAAAATGTTGTTAATCTTCAAAAAGAACTGAAAAGCCTAAATAAATTTCATTTATTATACAGAAAAGGAAAAGATAGGGACCGATATTTAATAGTAGGTATTTTTACAATACATGTCACAAAATAAGCAATTAGATACTTGTTTTCAAAGTCCAAAACATAAAATTTCCGACCTGAGAGCATACTTTTTTTATAGGGGGCAAATGTCAGTAGCAGGAGAAAAACAAGTATTTGCTTCCTCAACAAAAATGTTTCACTCCTCCTTCCAACCAACCAGACACCTTCCCTAATCGTGCATGTGCATGTATTGTGAAAAATAGCATTTGCAACTCAAGCGCCAGGTGAGCGACCTTGTGTCATACAATTTAGAACACTTGCCTGCAGCTCGTGATGCAAATTGTAACTCATCGAGGATTGCTCAATTTACACTCTCGTAGAAAAATTTACAATTTCAATTCAGAAAATGATGAGATAGAGGAAAGGCATGTCCCACGATGGTAAAAGTGATAATCACACAAAACACGTGGAAGAGTTATTTGTCATACAAGTGAGGAGCTAAAGGCAAGTGATGAAAATCACAAGAGTGGCAATTACGTGCTTCACATGAATGTCGCATATAATTTTTTGCATCACCCTCAAAAAAATTTTTCACTAAAAAAACAAAATTTAAAAAAATGTATTTAAAGAACACAAAAATGGCAAATTTCCTATTAATTTGCGTTTTTTCGTTCGTTTATTTTCAAGTAGCTAAGGATGAATAAAAACATAGAATGCAAATTTAAGTTAATTTTCTCTTTTTTCCAGCCGTACCAACCCCAACTTTTTAGCTTAAATAGCGGCTGCGAAATTATTGATTGAAAGAGAAGAGGTTTCTAGATTCAAAAAAATGGCCAATTTTCCATTATTTTCCGTTTTTTGCGTTTATTTTCATGCAGCTAAGGATGATTAAACAATTATTTTAATAGCGAATTCCAGCAAATTTTCTTTTCTTTGTGGAATGATTGAGTGAATGAGGAGAGGTTTCTGGATTCCAAACAGCGATCAATTTTATATTAATCTTATTCGTTCATTTATTTTCAAGCAAGTAAAGATAATTAAAACAATGTATGGAAATTTTGTAAATTTTATCTTATTTCCAGCAACATTGACCTCAACTCCCAAGCTTAAATGGTGGCTAAAGAACCATCAAGTAAAACAAGAGAGGTTTGTTTCAAAGCTGGAATGTTGCGTTCAGTTACAGTGGTGGCAACTTGACAATCAGTTTCTTACAAAATCTGAATGTGTACAAATTTCATAAAGTCAGATAAGACATAGTGCGCATGCGGAGCCAGAACAACGATTGAATAATTTTAGCAAGTCTCATGCTGCGCATGCGCGAAGTTTTAATTTTTAACATTGGGGTAAAATTTCCTTCTTCACGTAGGTACAGTTAATGCGTGCAAAAACATTGGTTTTTGGGGCGAGTGTTGCAAAAAAAAAAAAAAAAAATGTAATACCGAAATCTTCATTGGTAAGGTGAAACCTATTAATTTCTTTTCTCCTCGCAGGTCAGTAGTAAAACGTTGAACGAAGAAATGGAGGGCCATTTTCCCAAAAATTTACGTCGAATCGTTATTTACGGGTCTCAGCTGGAGGATGTCGGCGCTACCATATTGACGGTACGCGAAAAATAGAAAAGTTCTGACCAACATAATACGTTTAGATCCGTATGCTGTGTCCAATACCCAGCGAAAAAATGTTAACGATTTGTAAATTCGTTTCAGGGGCTTTCCTTTCCTGAACTTTTGTTAAAGTTCGATGGAACTAGCTTGCACACGCTGACAGACGATATATTCCAAAATATGCAGGCCGTAAGGAATATCAGCGTGGACGTTCGAAATAACGCTCTGAAATATTTACACAATCCATCCTCCGGTCTGACCATCGGACTGTACGATCGCACATTTCTCGTCGATTTGAAAATCTCGCGTAATGAGTGGACATGCGAATGCGACATTGGGTAAGAAGTGCGCTCCACGTGGGTGACACCAAACCGGTCAAAATTGCAACTCACCTTGTCGCTACCTATAGCTATAATACCGTCAACTGGGGTACTATTGGCCACCTTTTTCAGCTTATTTGAACGTACAAAAAACTCTGTCGCAGCATTGCTTCGCTAGAAAACCCAGTTTGCTCGATATTTATATGAATAGTGATCGATATTTATTGAGACCACCAATCCTCCTCCCCTTTTACTCCATCGAACACTCGGCTATCTTTCACAACATACTTTTGTACTTTTACTTGTGGTTACATTGTTACACTATTCCGCCACTCATTCGTCTATCTCCATGCAGGTTTGTTTACTCCTTACACTTTATACTTTGTACATAATATTCACAGCTCTGCTGTTATTAAACGCACTTCTGAGACGTTACTTTGAATACGTCTTTATTTCTTTTATACAATTACACTGCTTCATCAATCGCGACCTCCATAATATTTATATCAATAGTTATCGATATACCGATATTTCATTGCTGGTTTCAGGTTAAGTAAATATTACAAAAAACTATTGGCAGTTATCCATATCTTTTAACAAAAATATCGATCTATCGATGTTTTATCTTAAAAATTGCTTTTCAAGAGATTTTTTGTTTTCAGTTTTCTCGAGAACCACTGAACCGATGAATACAAACTTCTTTCAGACCTGTTCCCATGCAATAGTTATCTTTTGTATAAATTTCAGACCCATCTGTTTGGTAGTTTTCTCAAAACCATAAACACAAAATTTTTTCCAGAAATTTTCTTTTCCAGTTTTTTTTGGAAACTATTGAACTAATACGCACCAAACTTCTAATAAACTTGCACCAACATAAGGAAAATCTATCATCAAAATTTCAGCCCAATCCGTTTTGTCATTTTCTCAGAATCTTGCAAAAACGACTTTTCCAGAAATATTTTGTTTTCAAAGTTTTCTCAGGAACTAATTAATCGATAGGCAAAAAACTTCTTTCAGTCCTGCTGCAATATGAGAACTATCTGTCGTAAAAATTTCAGCCCTATCTACCTGATAGTTTTGGCAGAACTGTGAACACAAAATTTTGGGCAACACACACACACGCACGCATGTACATACATACATATATATATATATATATATATATATATATATATATATATAAGTTTCAACAGTGTTGAGAAAAGCAAAAAAAGGCAAACGACTCGGGTGAATGCGTTTATTGTAAAATAACAACGAATTCAAAAACGAAGTCGTTTAGCAAACATAGGCAGCGAGAAGCGAGAGAAAAATAAAAATAAATAAGTCAGCACGAAAGCTGATACACTACTGAATACAGGCATAGCTAAACCCTCGAACGGATAATACCTGAAAGTTAAGAAAAGGAATATTGAATGAAGCGATTAGATGACGGACAAGATATGACACAACATTCGAGATATGACGGACCGGAATATTACATCCCCCTTTCCCACTCGTTTAAGAGCGGAAAGAAGAGCAGTAAAAGGGATAAGTACAAGTCATCTTTTACATTTTCCATATAACAGTTTACTAGCGTGATACAAACGTTTTCCCAAGGGGCCGGTGCCCACTTGGACGGCAAATACATTGTTTGATAATCGATTAGTTATAGTATACGGGCCTATACGTAAGTTACTTAACTTATCACGATTAAGTTTATTGCCGTTGTCGACATATACGAGGTCGCCGACATTAAAGTTTATTGGTATTCTATTCCTATCATACAAAGTTTTGTTATACTCATGATTTCTTATCGTATTACGTAATGCAATCTCCCTATCAGCGGCGATGTTGGGGGGATTCAATAATGATGATGGGATAATCCGGTCGCATCGACCAGTGAGTAAATAGGAAGGCGAGAATCTCGTTACACTGTGGGGAGAATTATTGTACTGACTAACGCATTCAGTAGCAATAACAGGCCAACTCTTAGTAGGAGAGGTATTTTCATCATGCTTCATGCAGCGGATACGATTCACCAACGTCTGGTTTAACCTTTCGTTTAAACCATTCGATGATGGGCTATCGACTGCAGTATACACATGTTGTATACCAGATTGGGAACAGTAGGAACGGAACTCGTCAGAAGTCAGACCTCCATATTGATCAGTTAGAAGCATACCTATTGGGTGATGCTTGTGAACCGAATCAACAAGGGAGATCATTTCCTTGGCTGACTGTCCTTTGGAGCATAAGGTGTAAGCATAACGTGAGAAATGATCGACGAGTAGATGAAGGTATTTTTTTGAAGAGTGATTGTCTCCAAAGCCTCCAACAGTGTCGAGAGACATGATTTGGTAGGGAGAGTCAGGAGGACCTAGGAAACCTAACTCACCGCTGCGTCGAGAGCGACGAGATTTATTCTTAATACATACGTTACATTCTTTACAATAAGCTGTTATATATTTGTACATATTCGGGAAAGTAAAAAATTCGTTAATAATCGCTAAGACATGTTTTGAACCAACGTGACCATATTTCGAGTGTACAAGACTCGTAAGTTTTACACCAGCATTGTAATCTAAAGGTATTCGTGGTTTACCACGTACATTTCTGAAAATTACGCCTTGTTTAATCGTGTCGGAACTTAAGCTAGTTACATTTTTCTGCAAGGTTTTTATTTCGCCAAGGTTTAAAAAGTTGAGTGTTGGAATTATACGTTCATGATTAGGATTGTCGGATGGATCTAAGACAGGATGACGAGATAAGCAGTCGGCCTCATGATTGACCGAGCCAGGACGATACAGGAGACAGAAGTCAAACTGGAGTAGTTCATTGGCCAAGTCGCCAAGTTCTTCATCAGTACGAGCTTTCAAATTAAGATTTTGGAGAGGTTTATGATCAGTAATAACGGTAAAGTGGCGACCGATCAGCCAATATCGCCAATAACGGATGGATTCACGAATAGCCAGGCTTTCGATATAGATCGCTTTCTTCTTCTTTTGCGCCTCGGACAATTTTTTTGAGAAGTAGGCAACTGGTTTTTCAGACCCGTCAGTCTGCTTCTGTTTTAGTACCGCTCCTATACCCACTCCACTAGCATCAGTGTAAATGAATATGGGTTTGGTTCGGTCGAAAATGGCCAAAATTGGTGCTGAAGTTAGAAGAGTTTTCACTCGATCGAAACTGACTTGACATTCATGGGTCCAGGAGAATGGAACGTTTTTGCGGAGTAAATTGTGGAATGGCTCGAAGACTGAGGTGGAGTTTGGGATAAATTTCCTATAGAAATTTATTTTGCCAAGGAACTGACGAATGTGTTTTCTAGTGGATGGTATAGGGAAGGAATTAATGGCGACCAAATTGTCCTGGAGAGGTTGGACAGTGTCTGGTCCTAGAACATGACCAAGATACTGTATCGTAGGTGCGGCGAAATTACATTTCTTAAAGTTTAATCGGAAACCTTCTTCGTAAAGAGCGTTAATTAACAGTTGTATATGTGAGATATGTTCCTCGAAGGAACGCGAAAAAACAAGTATGTCATCAATATAATTTACAGCAAAATTTGATAAATTTTTACGTTTTATGATACCCGATAAAATACGCTGAAAAACAGCCGGTGCATTCTTTAGCCCAAAGGGCATCGAACGCCATTCGTAATGTCCATGCTGAGTAACAAACGCAGACTTAGGACGGTCAGAAGGACGTATTGGAATTGACCAAAATGCCGCGTTAACATCCAATGCAGAAAACCAATTACAACCGCGAGTTTTAACTAAAATTTCGTCGATAAGCGGAAAAGGTTGGCTTTCTGGGATTAGACATTTGTTTAATTCTCTGTAATCGACGCACATTCGAATTTTCTTTTTTGAAGCGTTTAGACCGTCTTTTTTGTATTGCATCGTAACAGGAGATGCAAACGCAGATTTTGATTCAGTAATCATGCCATTTTGTAGAAGTGCATTGCACTGCCTTTCGATTTCTTCCTGATCCTCAAAAGAACATCTGTATGGTTTTTTAGCTATATAAGTATCTTTATCAAGATTGATCGTACATTCATAGTTTGTTACGTTACCTACGTCAAAGGCATCTTTCGCAAATGCCGTGCTATTTTTTTCAATTAATGTACGAATAATTTTTTTTTTTTCTACGTTAAGGTGAGCAGTTTTTAAATCGAATAATTCTAATGACATGTAATCGTTCCAAATTACGTTATGATATATTGCGTTTTCTTTACTTTGCGTTAACTCTAACTTATGGTTCAACGATAGACCGAAAAGTGGTATGGTATCCAAACCAATTAGAAAATCGTATTTAAACAATGGAGAATCCAAAACGTATAAAAGAACTCTTTTTTCAATATCCATAATCTTAAGCGTGATCACAGTAATGCCTAGAATGGAGCCCTTACCGCTTGTGGTGTTGTATGTAGATTGAGAATGTATAAATTTGTGATCCTTAATTTTTTTTAACGTATCATACGATATAACAGAGGAATTTGCTCCAGGATCATAAAGGCCTTTGCCTGTTACTTTATTGAAACCTACATCAACAACCACAAACGAGGGCTTTACTCGTTTTTTTGAATTTCATTTATTTTGTTTTGGAGTTCTTCGAGATCGAAATTGTGTACTGCTTTAGTTACGTTATCAGGAGACTTTGCATTATTGTTACCTTTACGTTGTTGCAAGTCTCGTTGTTTCGTAAAACAATCTTTTTCAAAGTGGTAGCGCTCAAAACCTTTTTTCTTACAATAAGGGCAAGGGTTTTTTGGGTGTAGAGAAGCGAAGGCGTTTGAGGGTGACTGCGAATACGGAGAGGGCGACAAATTTACATTAGGGGCAATTGAACGAACAGAAACGGGACAGTCAAACGAGTTAATAGTTGCAATCAACTTGCTTAGAGTACTATTGTCAGAAAAGTTTATTTTCTCTTGCAGATGACTTGGTAGTCCTAGAGCAAGATGCGCCATTTTATCTGTTTCATGCATTTTTGGGTTGAACGAAACAAGGAGGTTAAGTTTACTTTGAACGTAGTCGCTGAGAGATCCGCCGATAAAACGATACGAAAAAGCAGAGCGAGCAGCAGACAAGCCCCGTTGTCCGAAGTTTTCAATAAAACTATTTCTCCAAAATTCCCATGACGTTGAAACGGATGCAAGTCGAGTTGTATTGTACCATTTTTCAGCCGTATCCTCAAGAAAGAGACGTAGGACCTCCCAATAATGCTCCTCTTTGATGTTCAGACGTCGGCATTCGGATTCAAAAATTGATAACCACGCTTCTGCGTTAGAGAAAACCGTCTTAGAACCAAATTTTGGTACTACTGCGTCCTTTACAATAGAGGATAATGGTTTTATGGGACTTACGCCAGGTTGTACGTTGACAACGGATGATGGTGGCATAGAGTGTGCAGACTGATCATATTCATCCAGCATGCTGCCCAAGAACACCGCATTACCTTCCGCGTCCATATACAATGCAGCTATATCAGCAGGTAAGGTAATCCGAAAGGAACGAGTTTTCCATCGAGGAGTCAGATCTTTCTTGGCCATCATTGCAACTGGTAAAGCAAAAAGGCGACTGTGATGTGATAACGCCCGATAATTCTCCGGAAAAACAAATACAGTGGCGTCATCGTCGTCGAGAAACTGTATTGTGAAGAGATTCGTCACTGTGGTTTTAGCATCAGTCAAGGACGATTCAGCACGTAATGTGAACTTCACTTTTAAAGACATATTGAAAAGCGCGAAAAAATAAACAGGGAAAATGCAAAAAGTAATAAAAACGACAAGTTTTTGAATTTATAAGTTTCAACAGTGTTGAGAAAAGCAAAAAAAGGCAAACGACTCGGGTGAATGCGTTTATTGTAAAATAACAACGAATTCAAAAACGAAGTCGTTTAGCAAACATAGGCAGCGAGAAGCGAGAGAAAAATAAAAATAAATAAGCCAGCACGAAAGCTGATACACTACTGAATACAGGCATAGCTAAACCCTCGAACGGATAATACCTGAAAGTTAAGAAAAGGAATATTGAATGAAGCGATTAGACGACGGACAAGATATGACACAACATTCGAGATATGACGGACCGGAATATTACATATATATATATATATATATATTATAATTATACATGAAAATAAATGAGGTCAAAATAAAAAATGATAACAATTGTTTTCTTTTCTCATGAAATGAATAATTTTCATCATCCCCACCACTAACCCTTTTGTGAGGTCAATTTTAATACCCCGTTTGAATGAAAACTGGGTAAAAATAAGAGATTGTGTTAGGAAACTGAAAATTAGTGTGAAAATAGTTTTGCTTTCCCCTATCTAAATTACTTTCCAATAAAACAGTACCAACTATTTTTTATTTTCTAGAGCACTTCAATATATGGCTGGTATTAGACCACAAATGGGGATAATATGGGCCACTCATCCTTTTCATGCAATAATAAGGTAAAAATAACAAAATGCTGCCAAGTATCACTTTTGAATAGGTTATGAAGAAAACAGAGGTGTTTGGGAAGCAAAACTGAAAAAAACATAGTTTAACACCTTCAAGGAGTTGTCATTTCAACATTCCATTCCATGGGGTACAAGTATTAATCATAAGAATTAAAATAAAACATAAAAATTTGAAAAACCAAAAAAAACTGTGTAGGAAATTGGAAGAAAATAATATTAGTAATGAGTGAAAAAAATTTATCCCAGTGACATTGTTTCACTTGTTTTAATTGAACTTGTCTGTATCATAGCTGTTTTTCATTAGTTTCAGCCATCACTTTTTTCATAAAACCACTATAACTCGCTTCGAAATTCATCTATCACTACATTTTTTGGTTTTAAATATTCTCAAATGGTAAGATTCCCTATTAAGCATAGTTTACATGAAGCTCATTTACCTACTAGCTGCTGGTGTGCCGTTACTAACTTCAACCAGCTTGGTTTTTATGTTTACACTATGCTAGTAAAATAGCTGTAAAAAAGTGAAGTTATTACCATAAATTTAACAAACATTCCAATTTACACGGAGCTGAAACAAAGCTAGTTCATCAGTTGCTGCCAATTCCCAGCTGATGTACCAGCTCAAAAGTTATAAATTTTCAACTTCACCAGCTCACCAGCGACTGAATAAATAAACGAGCTAGTTATTTACATTGGTTATTTTACCATTGACCAGCGTGGTTTTTCACCATCAGCTGGTAATAAGCTTCGTGTAAACTATGCTTTAAAATATTTAAATTAATTCTCAAATTGAATTCCATATTTGCTTCAAACTGATTTCTTTTAGTACCAACTGATAACACTTACAATCATCTAAAAAAATTATCTAGAGAGTACACTCAAGAGCTTCGACCATATACTAGATAGACTGGCTATGGCAATGGAAATTCAAGCGCACATAAATGACGTCACAATGTGGCAAATGCATGTTAAATCCCATATAGTTTTTTGAAGAAAAAAAAATCAAAAAAAATTTTTTTCTCTTCTGAAATGAATTTTTTAATAGAAAAAAAAAAGAAATGATTATGTACAATTTTTCAAAAAAAAAATTCCAACCTGGCTAAAATTAACTTCAAAAACTTGGATATAACAACAGTATAACCTGGGTAAAACAACTTCTTGCCACAATGTGACGTCACCCTCTGTATTTATCACTGCTTCAATGGGAAGCATTGTACAGGGCCAGTCTATCTAGTGTATGGTTAAAGATCAAGTGTCTGTGTTTAGACAAAGCGGATGTTGGAAAAAGTATACAAGAAAAGTAATAAGATTTCTGCCTTTTTAGAATTTAAAAAAAAAAATGTAATTTTGAATTTGGCTCATTCACTCTCAAAGATACAATGTGAAAATAAAACAATACCGAAAAAACATAATTTAAAAAAAAATTCTGTTTTAATAAGGATTTGAACACCAGTTATCAGACAGGTAGCAACTGTCTCATAATAAGGAGCTCCTGTCAAACTTCTAAAAAGACTGTTTTAAATGACATTAAATAGAACACGACTGTAAAATACCTTTGATAACACAAACAAAAATATGCTCTGTCTGAAAGTAGATACTACTCACAAAATGCGTAGAATATTAGAGGTTTTTATACAAATTGATAGATAATACATATTCACGACCATCTCACGCCAGCTTGATCCTATTCTCATTTGTGAATTTTTTTTACTGTTTCTCACGTGAGTTAATGAGCCTAGTGATGTCAACGCAGTACCATTGGAGGGATCTTTTGGACGATGTGGGGGGAGCCTCGGCCAAGTTAAGCCACTTTGTATGTCAGCAATAGCAGGGTGAACTCCAGAGAGTGGGGCTTTGCTCTACCCATTTTGTCCCCCATCATTGTCAACCAAAAAATGGCATACCATGGACCATCCCTCTCACATCTGCCCAAAATATCCCACAACCTATGCAATAAGTGAACCTAGTAACTTGAGTGAATCTGGCATGTGAACTCATTGCAACTAAAATCATGTCTAATTTAAAAATAATTATTTCTAAAAACATCAAAAAAAAATTGGCGAACCTGAAAAACCATTTTACAAATAAAAATTTTAAAAAACGAAGAAAAATTTATCAAAATTTCATTCCTACTGGGATATAAATCCGGCACTATTCGAGTGGTCAGCCAATGATCCTACCATAGCGCCGTGGCATCTGATCAAAAAGATAGTATCGCAACACTATACTGAAAAAAAACTAAGTTACCATTAGTAATAACCTTATAATGACATTTTGGAAAAACCTGGTGGAAGATACTTGTTACATTCCCCTTCCAATCAGTGATAAAATTCGATGTCATACTTCCCCCAAAGGAGCGCTGGCGTAGTTTTTGTGTGAAATTTCACGGGTGGCCAATGTTAAACCGCATAGCTGGATATTAGCCAATTTAAAGGTACATAGACGTACTTATATTTATTTTGTCCGTATTTCAGGTGGGTGGAAACCTGGAGTCGGGTCCGACGACAAATATTCTGTCACTATTCCGAGTTGGTGTCGGATAAACGCGATCACCACCGATGTTTTCAAGCCAGCGACGATCTGCGAATGACTCGTTGTGATAAAAAAAAATCTCTGTTAGATGTGGTCAAGTATGATCTGGAATGCCAGTGGAGCCGAAGTTCGCTGCTAATGTCTCAGTTCAACTGCTGCTGCTATTTTCTTCTGGTCGCGCTTTCCCACATTTTACACAGACGCTTTTTACTTCGATGATTTTATTATTTTAAATCAGTGTGTACTTACTTATGCAGGTAACGTTTATCTGGGCGTTAATAAATCCATTTTTTATATTCTCGCACGTTTCATTTCACCGATTTTAGAAAATGTTGCTGTTCAAAAATTTAAAATTGTTCATTAATTTTATTTTTATGTAGGAGTTCAAAGAAAATCGACGTTGATCTGGTATTTAAAACCCAGTGGTGGGAGTAAGTTCGTTTTTCATTTCATGATCCTGGGAAAATTTCGCTATCAAAATTCATATGTACTTATTCTATGTATAATTTTATATATATATATATGTAAAAGACAAAATTGTCTTTCATCAAATAGCACCAAATCTCGCTCATACTTGTGAGATTTTGACCATTTTTCATGTTTATTTATGTTTGACCTAGGCTAAGATGTTGCGAGGTAATAATTTACTGCATGCGAACTATTTATCTACAATTACGTAATTTCATTCACTAACGTCATTCTTTCTATTATCCGATGACAAAATTTTCGACTAATCTTGACTTGAACGTTTTCTTTGTTATCGTCATCGACTTCGTATCTCGCTTCCGATAATTTTTCATTGATAGTTTCATTCAATCACTCGTGCTGTCATTCAACGTTGACTCAGATATACAGATTTAATCTTCGTTCGTTTCGTGTATATAAACCTGAATTTTCTAATTTCACTTTGATTATTTAATTACGTGTGAATAAATGTTTTGAATCTTAACAATCTCACATTTTCTTACATTTTAAGTGCAAATTAGATTCAGTCACAAACGAACTTACAAATTAGAAAATTCATAAAAAAATTTTTTTTTTAAAAGAAAAGTTTTGGGAAATCGTGTTTTTTTTTGATATGTCATCAGTGAAAGTCCAACTGCTCATGATGGCTGAGGGCGCAGAGAAAACAACAACTTTAAATATCAAAAGAATTCGTTTGTTTGGAGATGGTATTTGGTTCGCCTTTCCCGAGGAGCTGCAAAAGGCCACACTACACAAAGAGCTGATGACTTTGGGCCCTTCAAAAAGTGCAGCCTCTGTACTGAGAAGCAGAGGTCAATATAGAACAATCAATGTTTCCATCCCACCAGAGATCTCAAAATTGTACATGGACAGTGATGAGAACTTCGTCTTTAAAGAATTTTTTCTACTGGAATTTTCACCTCCTGACCAGGCCAAATTGAAAGAAGATGCAGAATCAACTACCCCACTTAGAAAAGACAAAGATGAGTCCGTCAACAGTATAATGAAACACTTCCTGATTGAAAAATTTTCGCCAAAAAACAAAAATGTCACAGCATGGTGCGACTCCTTCGAGAGGGAATCCCAACTTTTTAAGCTGGATGGCCAAAAACATAGAAATATTCAAGAGTTGTCTCGAATCATCAATGGCAGACTGGTTTGTCATAAATCAAAGGAAGCTGGTACTCAATACTGCTTAGTCAAATTGGAGATCTGATCTGATTGCAACCTTTGGAGACTCCTCATGGAAATCAATTTGGTACGCATACAATTACAGGTACATCAGTGGGTCGTACATCGAATTCGTGGTAAAAAAAGAAAAATCACGTTTAGAAATAGACAGAAATTTTACCCAATTTTGTAATTTTGGACTTAGTTGTTCTCGGTTTACCAGTCCATATTCAAAATTCCCTTAAAACTAATGTCGTAACTTCCCTAAGAATATTGCATGACAAATTAAAAAAGTTCGAGGCAGAAGACAGAGTCAGTGACCAAAATAATAATTTAAATTTTCAAAAAAATAATACTAAAACACCTTATAACTTAAATCCGAACAAAATAATAATAATAATAATAATAAAATAACTAATAATAACGAAAAGAAAAACAATTCCGAAAAGAAACCTTGTCCCAACTGTGAGAAGAGGCTACTCGGAGAGGTTTCACCACGAGGCCTCATGTTGGTTCAAAGACAAGCCTTTTAATAAGAAAACAGTTAATAAAATAGAAGTTAAAAATTCTCTAACTGATGAATTAATTTATGCCTCAATAATAAAGTTTTTTGTAAAGGAGTTTATGATTCTGGATCGAATATTTCAATAATTAACAGAAATCTGATAAACTCCATGAAAATAAAGGCATTTAAACTATTGAAAAATCTTTTCGGATGATCAGTGGTCATGGCAAAGTGTTGGGAATTGCCAAAATTAACGTAAAAATTTTTTCCCAAAATAAAGATGTTTTCGTTTATGTGCTTGACAAAAATGAATTTGATCATGATTTCTTAATAGGTCTTGATCTGATTCAGGAATTTGGCCTGTGCCAAGACGAGAATCTGAGAATTCATAAAAAAAAAAGAAATTATACTAATACATCTCATAATAATAATAATAATAATAATAGTTTAGAAAATTTTAACATAAAAGTCTCTAAGACAGAATTAAACTTAAATCACTTAGACGATAAAAAGAAAGAAGAATTAAAAAAGGTCATACATGATTTCAACTATGTTTTCGCCAAAAGTAAATATGATGTTGGAAAGGTCACTGACTACTGTGCCATCATAAAATTAACCGAACACAAATATATTTTGCGCAAACCCTATAGATGTAATATAATTGACCAAAAAGAGATATAAAATCAGATCACTCAGCTGCTTAATGCTGACATGATCGAGGAATTAACCTCTCCTTTTGCTGCGCCCGTTACTCTAGCTTTTAAGAAAATTGCAGAGGGTGTCAAAGTAAAAAACAGAATGTGTGTTGATTATTCCGCCCTTAACAAGATAATAGTTCCTGAGAGTCAACATTTCCCTCATATAGAAGATTTGATAGTCAAAAGGAGAGATTGCAAATGGTTTTCAGTCCTAGATATTAATAGTGCCTTCTGGTCCATACCCATAAGAAAGAAAGATAATACAAGACTGCCTTTGTGACTCAGACTGGACACTACAATTGGAAAAACATGCCCTTTGGATTGAAAACCAGCCCTGCCAATTTCCATCAAATTTTGAGAAATATATTAAAAAGAAAAGACCTAGATGATTTTTGTGTTAATTATATAGACGACATATTAATATTTTCAAAAACCTTCAAAGACCATTTAGAATATCTAAAAAAACTTTTTGTAGCCGTTTATGAATAAGGTTTTAGACTAAATTTAACTAAATGTGATCTAGCCCACAATAAAGTAAAATATCTAGGTCATTATATCAAAAACGCCATTTACCCTATTTTTGATAATGTTTTACCAGTTTGGGACTTCCCCACCCCAAAAACCTAAAAAAATGTTAGACAATTTCTTGGCAAAATAAATTTTTATCGTTCCTACATTCCAATTTCTTCTTTGATTTTAGCACCTCTTCATAATTTATTTTAAAAAAATACCCCTTTTTATGGAACGATAAATGTGAAGAAAGTTTTAAAAAAATAAAAGAAATTTTATGTTCCAAACCGTGTCTAGCTATTTTCAATCCAAAAAGGGAAACAATTGTACAGACTGATGCCAGCCTAGAAGGGATTGGTGCAATTCTAAAACAGAAACAGGATGATGGTTCATTCAAACCAACTACCTTCTTTTCAAAAAAATTAAATGAGGCCCAGAAAAGAAAAAAAGCAGTGTTTTTAGAATGTTTGGCAATTAAAGAAGCATTAATGTATTGGAGACACCGATTATTGGGATTAAAATTTAAAGTATTCTCTGATCACAAACCTCTAGAAAATATGAAAATTAATACAAAACACGATGATGAACTCAGAGAAATAATATTACAATTATCCCAATTTAATTTTGAAATAGAATATGTCCTGGGAGAAACTAATAATGAAGCGGATTGTTTGTCTCGTAATCCAGTTCTCAAAAATTTTGAGGCCTCCTCTGAACTTAGTCGTAAATTTTATTGAAATAAAAGACATCATAAATGATCAAAAAACGGCACTTAAAGATTTCAAAAGAATAAAAAAAGAAAACATTTCAGAAAAAAATAACGTAATATTTTCAAAATATAGAGCTTCTAATGAAAAAATAATAATTTCTGATAATTTTTCTAAAGAATTAATGAAAAAAACTCATTTAAAATTTGGACATATCGGATCCAAACAGATTGAACTCACTCTTTTTCCAAAATTTTATAACGAAAACTTTAGAAAACACATCAAAAATTTCTGTAAGAGCTGCACCACTTGTATCAAAAATAAACCCGAATTCCTATTAAATTTGGCTATCTTTCTCACCTTGGACCATCCACAAGGCCTTTTGAATATATGTCACTCGACACTGTAGGTGGTTTTTCGAGTAACAATTCAAATAAAAAATACTGTCATTTACTAGTTGACCATTTTTCCAGATTTGCTTATATTTTAACATTAAAAACACAAACTGCCAAAGATTTCATTAAAATAATAGAAGATATTTTAAAAGTTGGTCACAGTATTTCCAATCTACTGACCGATCAATATGGAGGAATAAACTCCAAAGAATTTTAAGATTTTATTCAAAAAAATAATATTAATTTAATTTTCACGGCAGTAGATTGTCCTTCTTCCAATGGATTAAATGAAAGATTAAATCAAACGCTAGTAAATAGATTAATATGTAAAATTAACAAAAATCAAGAAAATAAAAAGAAATCATGGTCTGTCCTTATGGAAGAATGTGTAAAAGAATATAACACTATTCATTCAGTAACAAAATTTTCTCCAAATTATTTAATGAATAACGTAAAATTTGAAATAATTCCAGAATTCGGAGACAAAACAAATAATTTAGACAAAGACAGATAGACCGCTTTTGAAAATCCCTGCAAAAATCACAAAATAAACAAAAAAAGATTGGATAAAAATAAAGCTAAAAGTAATTTTCAAATTGAAGATAACGTATTTGTTTTGCACGGAAACCCCTTAAACAAAAATAAATTAGACGAGATCAGGACTGTACCATACAAAATCTTGAAGCAAGTATCAAACTCTATTTTTCAGGTTGACTCAGGCTACCAGAAACAGGAATTTAACATGTATCACGTATCAAAACTTTACCCTTATATTTAAGATAATTGTATCAAACGACAAATTTTCATATTTCTCTGTATATTTTATGTAATTACGAGTTATTTATCTGTATATTGTGAATTTGTTTTGTTTTCTCAGTGTGGGGATGTAAAAGACAAAATCGTCTTTCATCGAATAGCACCAAATCTCGCTCATACTTGCGAGATTTTGACCATTTTTCATGTTTATTTATGTTTGACCTAGGCTAAGATGTTGCGAGGTAATAATTTACTGCATGCGAACTATTTATCTACAATTACGTAATTTCATTTACTAACGTCATTCTTTCTATTATCCGATGACAAAATTTTCGACTAATCTTGACTTAAACGTTTTCTTTGTTATCGTCATCGACTTTGTATCTCGCTTCTGATAATTTTTCATTGATAGTTTCATTCATTCACTCGTGCGGTCATTCAACGTTGACCCAGATATACAGATTTAATCTTCGTTCGTTTCGTGTATATAAACTTGAATTTTCTAATTTCACTCCGATTATTTAATTATGTGTGAATAAATGTTTTGAATCTTAACGATCTCACACTTTCTTACGTTTGAAGTGCAAATTAGATTCAGCCACAAACGAACTTACACATATATATATATATATATATATCTAGGTATATTAATAAATCTCAATGTAAGCCCATTTATTCGCCAGATCAAAATGAAATTTTCAGTATTTATTTGTGTTATTCTGAGGCACGTTTGAAGCCATTGTTGAAATCTTAAGTCGCTCTGGAGGAAAAAGTTGTCCATTTTCACCAAAATTTATCATTCATGGTACAAAGTCAAACAATGAGGAGGAAAAAAGAATGAAGTAAACAGCAAATTGTGGGTGCAGCCCAGGCGAAACTGCAGATAACATCTAATATACTACTGCGTTATTTCAAGACCTCCTAACTCACATAAAGTGAAGTTTGTAAGAGAAAAAAAAATGCTTTGTAAGTCTTACAACAGAGATAGAATTTTTTCAAATTGTTAATATTAATTAGTGATGTGGGGACAATACTCGTATGAGGTATAAAAGGCTGGCTTATTTTTATCTCTATAATGTTGAACAAATATCTGCAAGTACGTTTGTATGTTCTTACCTGTACGCACATGCAGGTAAGATACATTATACGGACTTTGACAAATTACCTAATAAAAATCTCGGTGATGTTATGGCCCGGTACCAAATGCGCTGAATTGTTTCTTATCACCTTATGGAATAGGAAATAACATAATGTTATGACATAATACCATATGTGTATCTGTGTGCGTGTGCCAAATCTTCTATATAAACTCATGAAACTGGCTGCAAGATCGCCAGTGTTTACCTAGGATTTGACTTTCCCATACATTCCTGTGTAATGGGACAGAACATGCAAAGCTGTTGATTAACTTCAATATGTGAATACTTCTCATAACAAGGTGTTCCTCAAGTGACCTTTTCAAATAATTTCTACTTGAGTAAACTAACTTGAGCATACTTCCCCAAAGTGTAGATGGCTTCTGTGACCCTAAACAGGGGGTTAAGATAGTATTCTTTGATATTATTGAGTGATATATCATTAATAATGTTTTTTGAGGCGCTGGGTTTAGATTTTCAATCCATTTTTTATCAAACCCCTTATTGAGACCCCTGTGACCCCAAACAGGGGGTTGAGATACTATGCTTAGATATTATTGAGTGATATATCATTAATAATATTTTTTGAGGTGCTGAGTTTAGATTTGCAATCCATTTTTTGATCAAATCCATTATTGAGCCCCCTGTGACCCTAAACAGGGGTTCAAATAAAATTCTTAGATATTATTGAGTGATATACAATAAATAATGTTTTTTGAGGCACTGAGATTATATTTACAATCTATTTTTAGATTGAACCACTTTTTTCTTCCTGTGGGCCCAAAAAAGGGATTGCAATTATATCTTCACTTATTATTGAGTGATTTATTAGGTATTGGATGCCCATGTTTTTTGAGACCAACAAAAAACAACAAAATTCAGTAAAACCACTTGCCCAGCTTACTTGTAAGAAAAATAAGATTTTTGTATTTGTACTCAGAAACTTGTAAAACATTATAAACAATATATCACACAATAAAATGTGACAAGTCAAAATTAGCTACTTATATCTGAACCACTTTGGATCACATTAAAAGGAGTTGAATGAAGAAATACATGTCAAAATAAAACTTCAAGTCTAAAAAAATTACCAATAATGTATAACACAATATAATAGAGAAATTCAAAATTAGCCCCTTTCAGAGCTCCTGTGGGATCACATAATGGGTAAAATTAAGAAATTACGTCAAATTCAAAATCAGCAGCTAAAAAACTATTACGAATGATGTATTACACTACAAAATATGAAAAGTCAAAATTTCCCCTTGGGCGTCAAAAATGAATCAAATGAATTAAATAATGTCAAATTTGAACTTGTTGCCTCAAGAAACATTACAAATGATGTATTACATAACAATATGAAAAAAAAAACAAAATTGGGCGCTTTTATGAGTCCCTTGGGGTCAAAAAATTGATCAGATTAAAAAATTATAGACAAATTTGAACTCAGTACCTCAAGAAACATTACAAATGATGTATTACGTACTAAAATGTAAAAAAACAAAATTGGGCCCTTTTTTGAGTCCCTTTGGGTCAAAATATTGATCAAATTAAAAATCTTAAGGTCCAGTTTGAACTCAGTAATTTTTTAAAGCATAAACAAACAATATTATACCACCTTTGAGTTGAGTTGGATAATTTCAGTGTATATATGTTGAAAGTTCCAAGAAAATGAATTTTTGGCCCATATCGACTGCCCCTTTCTTATTTTTGGGATTTCAAAAAAAAAATTAGATGTGATACTCAAGCACCCTCATACCAATTTTCAACCTTCTACCTCAGTGGGAAGTACAAAAAATAAATACAGATAGAAATCCAAACTTAATGAATCTTATTTACTTAGGTGATAATTTAGACTTTGAGCTTTCTGTGCCAAAAGTTTTCTTGGGTCCTGAAATGAAATGTGCGCCCACCCTTGCTTCAAAGTCATTTTTTAAAGTCAATTTTGTTCAGTAAATTTTCACCAAAAACCTACTTAAAAATGAAGTATTAATGAGATGTATTGAAACCAGCAACCTCTGATAATGCAAAATACAAAGATGTTAATTCTGTGACATCACAACAACAGGGTGCTCATGGAGGTACTGTTTTTGGTGCAGCGCAACTTTGATATCTTATATCTTCATTTCTATTTAATATTTTTCAAAAAAAATTTCAGAACCTTCATTCACATCTCTCCCATTAATTTCAAGTAATTCTGAGAGTCATGTCCGATACCCTATTGACGCACAAAGCCTACATAGTGGAGGAAAAGAGCGCCGACTGGGACTTCAATAATTCCAGTCGTTAGACCTAAATCATGGCTGGAACAGTTTTAAATTGATTGTTATTCCGTTTTCAGCGCAACATATTTCTTTTGTTGGTTCAATTTTTGGAAAAAAATTATTAATTTACCGCATGCTGCTTTTTTCATTTGATTTTTCATCTTAAATACGGGTATTTGCAAATTAAGGAACTTTTGAGAGATAAAAACAAAATTCGCGTGTATCTTCCTGCGGGGCAGTTACGAAGTGGACACCCTATATACTACATAATTATAATACTTACCACTGTTGGATAGGAACCAACCGAATTCAAAACTAATACATTCGAGAACACGCTCAACGCTGATTTCGTACAACGAACTACCAACAATTAAATTTGATTGTAGCTGGTTCACGATTGAAACACCATATCAGGCTGCCTGAACGAGTTTTCATCAATCAAATACCTACGTGGAGGAAATTACAAAGCTAGTTCGTCGAACCGTGTGAAATGGAAAAATTTCGACTATTTTCGTTAGCCAATGTTCCTAGCAGACGGCAGAATGTATGGGCACGAGCACCACCCAGGCACCCACAGGTCGCAGATCTGTTATGCATCCATCATCGTGAATGGCGACGAAAACATAATATCTGGAGATCGCAATTTTGTGGTAAAAATATTTTCGTCTTGATTTAATAATACAAAAAAAAAAACAACTAGCGCAGCAAGCCTCGCTAGAAAAAGTAGGTTTCGAAAGAAAGAATTATGAATTTTGTCCAAAGAGTAGAAAGACAACTGTATCAAAACACAAGACATCACAAATTGAACTTCACAACGAAACAAATTTGAACAATGACAGTTCTAATCACGTTGAAACTTTCCAACTTAATCAAAACGAACTGTGGCCCAGTTGGTTAAACTTAAGAATTTTGGTAATTCAAGGGTATAGGGTTTGAATCTGCAAAACAACTGGAGTGGTGTGGAGGAACGAAATTGATTTTTTGAAGTAATTCTGCTTTTCTGAAGCTAAGAAAAAAATTTTTCCATTTCAAGCTTGAAAAATGGAGTTTTTAGGGCTGTAATCTGAAGAGTAAAATAGAGAAAATCACACTGAATAACTTATAACTTGGGAACAAATTGACAAATTGAAACCAAAATTGGTTATGTCAAATTTGCTGTTTGTACCGAATTTCGCGACTATTGGAAAAGAATAGCCAGTTTTAGTCAGTCAACATAGAAAATTAGCCTCTTCAACAGTCCCAGGGCATAAACCATAAAACCAATCGCGACCCAACTTGGAAGGATGTTAGAATAGATTCAAGTCAATGTCTATACCAAATTTGGTGACTATTTCTTCGAAATTACGTTTTTTAGCGCCATAAAACTGCCAAAACTGCAACGTAATCTCCCATCTCTGACATAGGGTAAGGTTTGCCACATTAACACACTACCACAATGATACACCTATCAATATTTCATAAACTATTAGGGCCCTCTACCTGAAAGGTAGCTTAGAATGTGTACTAATATGTGCTAATATACACTATTTGGGAGTCGGCAAAATCACAGTTTTTTTTATCAAGATATTTCATAATTTATGTTTTTAATGTGATATTTTAAAGAAAATGTTAAAATACCTAAATTAATTTTTTTTAAATATTTTCTCTAATTACTGTAGGTAAATGAATTATATACCAATGAATTCGTTGTTCTTTTTTCTATATTTTGGATGCATAATTTTAGAAATAAGTCCACAAGAATAGATTATCGGAATGATCTTTTTAATTTTAAAGGAGTTGTCACAATGACACATACTTTTCATTTGCCACGATGACACACTTCTAAAATCATTAAATCAAGAAATGGACGCCTGATTGGAAATTTTATTAGGCCTAAATTTACTAAGAAATACACAGGCCATATGTTTCAAACTCCACCAGTGAAAGACATAACCAGCTTTTTATTCAACCAAATTATTTGAAAAGTAAAAGCTAAGAAATTTGAATGGGGCAAATCCGATTTAATGTTCATTACAATAACTTAAAGTTTCTTTGACCAATTAGACTTACAAAAAGACTAATATGTTTTTCCATTTTATATTTTTTATGTTTTTTCTATTTTCAACCATATTTTACACTTATATGGTTATATTTTGATCCTTATTCTTTAAATATCTTAAATGTTTTTCAAAATAAAGTTGTTTCATTAAAAAAATATACAAATTTATGTGTAATAGGTGTGTCATCAGGGCAGCCTGGATTTCAAAAAGTATGTCATTGTGACAAACTTGAAAACAATGTATTTCAAATGTGTGTCATTGAGGAAAGTAGGTGTGTCATCGTGGCATCAAAATATCCCACATTGATACATGCGAATAGTTTCAGTTTTTTTAAGTTTTTGTTTTTTTTAATTGACAAATGCTTTCCAAAATTGTACGGTAAGTAGTCAAAGGATGTAGCTACAATATTAAAAAAAAAAAAAAAAAAAAAAAATCATAATTGACCTATTCCTTAAAAAAATATAGTAAAAATAATAAAAAATGTATCATCGTGGCAAACCTTACTCTGCCATTAAACCAATTTTTCCCAAAATTCAAAAGGTCTCATTCTCGACTTAATACGAATATCTGGTCCAAATTTCGTGACCATCGAACAAAAATTATGCCCTGTATCGTGTCAACAAGAATTGAACACACATACGTACACACATATAATATCGATACATATATGAATTTTCAAAAATGGTGCCAAAATGTGTCTCGGCTCGTGAAACGAAAAAAGTATTTACTGCCACCCCCTTTCCCCGGGTGCTTCCATGAGCGCTAGACTAATACGTAGATTTTGGTAGAAAACCTACTTAAAAAGTGCATCGGTTTGATGAACCGGTTGGTGCGAGACTCTGGCGCTGGCCTACGGGCATACGGGAACAAGTAAAACTATTTATAGTTGCGACAGCAAACGACATTAACCTAGGCGAGAATTTCGCGGCTGGAATGAAGAAGCAAAAGGTAAAGGCGACGCAGACGGAAGTGGCGGGCACAGTGGTGCCGGCGACGTGTGGAAGGAATCGAAAACAACAACGTAAAACAAACCATCGACGAAGAAGTGCTATAGAAAAGTAAAGTAGAAAAGTAAAGTAGAAAAGACGTGTTAGTCGGTCAAGTGTGCGGTTGCCGTCGAATGCTGGTGGCGTGCGCGTTGCTTACTTCGGATCCGAATGACGATGAAAGGAAGTGGGAAATAAAGGAAAAACCAAAATCATGCAGAGTGATGCGACGAGGCGGACAGAGGGGCGCGGGACGGGGGCCGGCCCGCGCGGCCATCGCGGTGCGGCGTGGATGGCGTTTCGGACGTGGACGGTGCTGTGGATTTGGCTGTGGTATTCGGCTCATTCGGCTCCTCGGGTCGTCGGATGGCCTGGGCTGTCGGCCGCCTGGAGCAGTTTCTTCGCAGGCGACCAACATTTGGTCCACAACAGGTCGACTCTTCCGCCGGAGCGTTCGCCTCGTGGTTAGTATCCGGCCTATCCGGCTGCGTGTTTCCCTATCGAAGTTTCTGCTCGGTGCAGCTTTTGTAACCGTAACTCCTTTTTTTCTCTCGCCCACCTACGGATGGCACGTATCGGAAAGTTTCTATATCGATATTCAAAAACTATATCGATACTGTCGATAGTTAACGATAGTTTCGACGGTGTCTCATCATCCTTACTTTCGCTTCAACACAGCGTCGGTGGGGATAGGATTTTTTTCGCTGGGATAAAGGAATTTCGTAGGTGCCTTCCCCTCCCCCCCGCAACTTTTGAAAATTCAAATTTGAGTATTAGCGTGTACATTTTAGGGCCCATATTTACAAATGTCACTTTAACCTCCCTTCACTTAAACTTCACTTAAAAAAAACTTTTAGAACAATTTTGTAATTAAGAGTGTGGTAACATTTTATTTTTACATTGAAACTCTCATAAGAAATACAACGTTCCCACATTTTTAAGTGAAATTATGCAAAAAACTTTTTTTAAGTGAAATTCAAGTGAAGGGAGTTTAAAGTGACATTTGTGAATATGTGCCTATGTCATCGTAGGTTCCAGAGAAAACTGACCTATTAGCGGCTCCATTAGAAAAAGTAGGTTTTCAAGTGGAAAAAATTAAGCGCTGAAAAGATAGTAGGTAATAAAGATTGTTTTAAATTTCCTAACTATTGGCCTAACATTAGACTTTACGGTTTAAAACCATTACATTCCTCTTCCAAAATCGAAACAAAAATAATGGACTTCGCAAAAATACCGTGTGGCTGATGATTCACACCAAAATTAGTAGAATGCAGCAATAAATTGTAATGAACATTTGTTACAAATTTCGGTAGCTATTTGTACCAAATTGAGCATTTTATAATCAAAATAAAAGCCAACATAGCTGTACCAGAATTACAATCAGGCCGATCGGCACAAAAATCAATAGGTCAGGTCCTTGGCTTAGCAATAACGATTGCACCAAATTTCGTCAGTATCGGACGAAAATTTTGATCTGTAGCTACAGTGGTAACGAGAAAAAAAACTCGTATACAAATTATATATGTAATTTTATTTTGTGTTATGAAACGATAAATGTACTGATCCCCAGGCCCCTGATTGTTTTACGAAATTGAAATTAATGAGAAGATTTTCGTAGAAAACCTGTTTAAAAATATGAGAATAGTAAGTTGCGCATCGAGGTGTCAAATTAAGGGTTTACACGGAAGGGCAAGTTTGCGAAATGAGCGTAGCGAGTGACCAATTCCGAAGTCATGTACCTAAACTGACTTTCAAACCTTGTTGAGAAAGATATTTTTTATAATTAATGATCAGAGAGTAACGAAATCGTAGGAACAGAACCATTAATATCTAAACTAATTATTGTAATTTACTGTTAGCAATTTCGAAGTGAAAAAATAATCAAAATAAACAATTATTTACTCATAATACGACTACCTCCTCTGAACTAGAGGGTAGAATGGTAATGAAATGGCGTTTCTTGTTGGTATCCCTGTCAGGCCAGTGATGTGAGAAGTGAAATTTTTGATGACTAAAACATGATTTTGTTTTATTATTGTTTCTAGTATATGATAAAATTGACAGTTGTATAAAAATTAACCCCAAAAGGAAGATATATGGATATTTCTTTCCTTATGGTAAATAACATGTCAAAATATGCGAACAATCTCCATGAACACCCTTTCAGAAGTGATAGCACTTGATAAGCACTGGTTCTCCACCACCACTGGATGTCCCTATACAGTCAAAGTACCTGATTTCCCATCAGGCACTAGAATCATTGACCCAAAGGTGGAAAATTTCGAGACAATTCATAGAAAAATACGAAATTCGACTGAACATTTTTTTCTTTTTTTTTTTTAGTTACCTGTAAAGGAGTGTCAAAATTGTAAACTAAACTCTGCCTTTATTTGAACCCTAAAAATAATAGGTAGCCTCCAATATTAATTCAATTTTATATTTCATTTATTTCGCAGTTTTAAATTTCTTTCCTGTGCCAGAGACAGAAGAATGTTTGGCAAATGATGGACGGCGTAAAGGTAAGCTTTTATTCAACATTTTCACTCAAGATCGTATTAAAAAATAGAACCACTAGGTAAATATACCGATACTAATATAGCATTGCACTCAGGGATGCCAACCATACATCAATAGACATAGATCTACGTCTTTCTGAACAAAGCTTAAAAAGCTACGTCTTTTTCTACGTCTTTTTTTTTAATCTACGTCTTTCTACGTCTTTTTAGAAAAAAATAATCTGTCTCAGAAAAAAATCGCATTTACTGACTAAAAATTGTTTTTTTAATCCCGATTTTTTCAAAGTTTTTATCAGTTGTACTATTTTATACCTTACAATTCATACAACATAATAATCTCAGCCTTAATATTTATAACTAATGAAAAATAAGCATAAATTCAAATCATCATTTTAATTTTTATTAAAATAGGTACATAATTTTTGTCATCTATAAATGGAAAATTTAGTGGTATCACACTTGATAGTTAAATGATATTTAAGTTTTGAAATTTGAATGAGAAAATATTACTAATTAATGATAATCCAACATGAAAGATGTTTGGAATAAAATTAGCTTGTGGGGAAAAAAAAAAGAGAAAGAAAAAGAAAACAGAAACATTTTTGAAAATTACCTTAAAACCTATAAAATATGGTCTGAAGAGCAAAATATGGTGAATATGGTCCAATAAAATGGACTCATTTTAATGTAATCTTCCTAAATTGGAAAGATATTTTATTAAATCTTTGATAGCAATGATGGAAAAAAATATTTTATAACATCAAAATCCTCATCCTACCAAGTACCAATAGATATTTAATTGCAGTTATCTTCATAAAAATGGCTTAAAAACATCTCCTAGAAAGGTTCCTTAAGAAAATTTTTTCAGGGGAACACCCCAGACACCCCCTATTGGTGAAAGGTATCCGTATCATGTACTGAAAATAGGTAAAAAACAAGATCTACGTCTTTTTACATTTTTCTACGTCTTTTTTTTTTTAGGGAATTCTACAGATTTAAAAAAATAAAGGTTGGCATCCCTGACTGCACTGTGCCGCATTGCCAACTTGTAAACAATGTAACTGAAAAATTTTTGTGATTTATAAATTCCTGTTCTCTCGATTAATTCATCAGAGTGTACTTGGCACTCACCCACCCATCAACAATTTTTATCATCCGAATTTTTGTATTTTTAAGTGCTTGACTCAGCACTGGAACTCCAAACCAAAAGCATTCGATGACTGACATATTCTCATCTAAGTATAGGAGGAAGTTCAAAAAGTAACTTTTCCCATTTTTTATGCGTAAAAATCTTAGCACTTGGGCTACGGTAAAAGCTAAATGAGAATTAAAATTGTCAGATTTGCACAACTGTAACACTTATAATTGTAACTCTCATTTGTGTGTGTGTGTGTCACATGACATTAAGGTGTGCAGTTGTGTGCGTTGCACACGCACAAAATCACACTACTATTATGTTTACACAACAATCCTTCATGAGTATAGCCTATACAGGGTGATGCACGACATCACGCACTACTCAAAGACTCAATTTGGTGCGTGATGAGTTGCATCAACTTGAAAATTATGCCACTGTCGATGAATATTGACGCACCATCCAAGAGCATTGTAAGTATTTTATTTTTGTAACATAAAATTCGAAATACGCGCCGCAAATTATCGACTGATGAACTACTTCATAATTGGGGGGGAGCGGATACATCACATTTTACTAATCAGAATCGGAGTTGGTCTTTAAATCAATGACGAGTGGTTCATCAGCCTTATCAACATTCAACAATCCATCTATTCAACCCTCAAAAATTCGATTTCAGCTTTAATTAAAATCATAATAATACCTAACACGTTGTATGCAGCTTTTCCACTTTGCACTCGTTTACCCATCAATTAACTTTCAATTATTAACTGTTTTACGTTGTACATTTTATAATTTGCCCACATATTGATCCGACAGCAGCATTCGATTTTCAATGGTACGGCGAAATACCTACTAGAGGCAAAACTACCAATTAGAATATAAAACTTCTGAGGAGATCCAAGTTCCTGTGATTTTTTGCTTAATTTCAAAAAGTTGAATTTATGGTTTTTTACTCTCATCAATAACACATATTTTCATTATTTACTCGCAAGGAATTGCTATTAATTTGCATGTAATTGTACTAAATACATCTACTTTTTTCATTTAACAGGATATTTTTTATGGTGTCAATACTCATCGACAATAGCATGTAAGCTCTTTAGAAAATAATGAAGAATCATGTAGACATATCTTTCATCTTTCCATACTTAAAATCCATCAATAGATGAATATAATACAAATCTAATATATATATGAGAGATCTCTGCAACTCACTATATCAGCGAGTGCGAAACACAGACAGAAACTGTGGTTATTTTAAGAATGTGAATACATATTCTTACAGGCATAATTTTCACGTTGATGCAAATCATCACGCACCAAATTGAGTCTTTGAGGCCCATATTCACAAACGTCACTTCAACCTCCCTTCACTTTAATTTCACTTTAAAAAAGTTTTTTACACATTTTCGTACTTATAAATATGGGAACATTGTATCTCTTATGAGAGTTCCAATGCAAAAATAAAATGTTACCGCACTCTTAAATACAAAATTGTGCCAAAAGTCATTTTTAAGTGAAGTTTAAGTGAAGGGAGGTTAAAGTGACGTTTGTGAATATGGGCCTGAGTGGTGCGTGATGTCGTGCATAACACTGTATAGCCCCAGTGGAACTCGCACTTTTTTTTCTCCTATACCAGGCCACACTGGAGTAGGAGCATACAGTTTTTATGTATAGGAGGGTTATAAAAATTCCAAATTTTATTTTTATGTAACATTCTTGTGTGTACGGTGTTTCATCAGCTGGAATGTGGAATTTCCCTTCCTCACCCTCACAAATGTGAAGTAACCTTTCTACAGGACAATGATCGATCCCACAGTACTGACATCACAAAATGGCTCCTCAAATAAGTAAAATGGGATATTTTCCCCTCCCACAAGACTACCTCTCCCTTGCCCTTTCCAAATTCTACCTCCACTGGCATAAAATGGAGCTATAAACTTTTCTGAAAACTTTTCAGCCCCTACACAAAGTTGAGCTTTGTTTTCAAACTTCCTTTCTTCTAAATTTTTCTTCAGCTGTGGGATACTGGAAAAAGGTGGAAATTAGAAATGATTCTAGTGAGGCAGTCTTGTGGGGAGGAAATATCTTATTTTAAGTATTTGAGGAGCCATTGTGTGATGCCAGAACTGCGGGGTTGGTCATTGACCTGCAGAAGAGTCACTTAACATTTGGCTGGGTGAGGAAGGGGAGTTTCATATTCTAGCCTATGAAATGCAACACAATAATGTTAGGTAGAGAAAAAAAATAATTTTGAATTTTTATAACGCTCCTAAACATAGAAACCTCATGCGCCTACTCCATTATCGTCCAATACATGAGAACAAAATAGGGAAAGTGTAACGTATATTTTCGTCTATTTTTAGAAATAACGAACATATTTGTATACATGTTTTCAAATACCAAAAATGTAGGTATTTATCAACAATAAAACATCCTATAACTCTTTATAAACAACCACTAATTTACCCGTATTTGATGTTATGAATATAGATATAATGTCTGTATATTCATGACCTAATTTTGCCTGTCCCTCGAGTATATTCCGAGTCAGCACAACCCTATAATAACAACACCCTTCCTCACTTAGCCTATCCAACACATACACTTACATACCCCGAACAAGTATATAAACCCTCGATTTGAAGGAACAAAACACAGTTCCTACATAGTTCTTATACAACTACTTCTAAGTACCTAGAACCTCTTCTGTTGAGTAACTAGTGAACAGATAGTCTTGTCTATAGTAATGTGATGATATATGTATAATTATTTAATGTATAAATTACTATACTGTTGATGTACAATTTATTATTTTATTAAATGTGTTAATTCAAACTTGTGTTTTCAAATATTATTGAGTCTCTCAAATACGTTAAGGTCCACGATAGTTGTGGATGATAAATTGAATATTTAAATTATTATAGAAGTATTAATGCTTTTCCAGTGTTCAATATCTCGTGTATGGTGTAACACTGAAAGGGGTTCTAATTAGATACATTACCACCTCTTTTGGCCATTACAGAAAATTATTTTTTGATCGCCTCAAATATTTGCTTTTGTTTGAAAAAATGGTTTGGGCAATAAACACCTTTTCCAGCCAGATCCGTAGCCACGTATGGGCTAGACCAGGCTCCGCCCAGTCTAGACAAGTTCCAACCCATCCTGGCATTTTTTGGGCGTATTTGCATGCATAAAGGTGAAGGCGCCATATGGTTTTTTTTTTTTCATCTTTGAAGAAAACAAAGGGAGTGAAAAAATTTTTTGTTTTTTTTAGCACCTATTTGTTAATGAGGGTACCTACGTCACTGCCATGAGTGAAAGTGCGCCCCCCAACAATTTCAATAACCCCTGCTGATAAAACTGTGTGGCTACGGGCCTGTTTCCAGCACTCAAAAAGGTTTTACGTTTTAACGTTTAATATATAGGGTGTGGGACGATTCAAACGCGACGATCAGAAACTTCACAGACGCAGCCTTTAGGTTCAGTCTGCAGTCACTTCCATGAAGATTTTGAACCCTTTCTACGCCACGCACGAATTAGGCGAAAGTCGAGTTAGTGACAAGATTTCCTCAAGGGGACTGTACAGATGTAGGTTCACATTCACACTCGGTTCTTTTTTTTTTTTTTTTTTTTTGTTTTTTTTTTTTTTTGGTTCTCTACAGTCATTTTAATATTCTATCAAATAAGAAAACCCGCCTCATTCTCCAACACAACTGTAACCAACGAAATTGACTTTTCATAAATGACTGTTTATGGTTTTGCGAGGCTGCTTTAGAACTTTATAGGAGCCTGATTTATTTTTTTACCAAAAATATATTTACGCCAACTTTTGTGGAATTTGTTTGTTAAAATTCTTTTTTTCTTATCACCTCTTTTGTCTCTGTAGCTCTTCAAGACGTTTGAGGTAATCACAAGCTATAGCCGGTTAACGAGTTAAAATTGGAAAACTGTCTCTGAATCACAAACTAATTGATTTTTTCCAAAGAGTTTGCTTTTTGAATAACATTTATTTTAGCCTAACGCCAGCCTCAAAATATTCGTATTTGAAATGAAAAAAATGTTTTGGAATTTTGAAAACAAAAAAAGAACAATCAGATTTTTGTTGCCAATTACATCGGATCGTTGCATGTCATGGAAGTACTTATCTGCATGCTAAAAATCTGCGAATATATAAAAATGTTTTCTGGTATTTTCATTCTTCAATGAATACTTATGGGAAAATTAACGGTCAAATTTTCAAAAATAAAATTTCCAGACTGCGTCAGCGTTTAAATTTCATAATTAAATAATAAGAAATTATTCCTCTGTACCAGCATTCTGACGATGTAAATGAGAACTTTTGAATTTCGTTGCTTAGTGTTACCAGTTGTGTAGCACGAAATTTTCTGATTGAAAAAACGACTAAAAATAATCGAGTTCACCACAGTTTAGTTTTCTCTACGCAAAAAGTGCGATTGTCCTTACGCGTGGGCATCGAAAACGTGTTTTCGATCATTTTTTTCAATTTTTGACGTCACTTTTCTGTTTGCAGGTATTTGCTTAAATACGTATGAATGTCGAATCCAAAATGGCATTTCACAAGGACAGTGCGCCCTCGGTTTTGGAGTCTGCTGCGTGTGTAAGTTGCCCGACTTGTACAGTAAATATGGGCGAAGATGTGGGAAAGGGAGCAGTGGCCCCAAGTTATCAATGTGCGTCGTGTCGTCCCTATTTTTATATAGATTTTCAAATTTACTTATTAAAATTGATCTGGTATTGAGACCCAGCCTTTGGGGCTTACGTTTGTTTTTCGTCTCATGACTCCATGAAACTGTAGGCACTATTAGCTGAAATTCGAATATAGGTATAACTCATATGTGTATTACGTACCAAGTCCCAAATTGTATTATCCTAGGATGATGGGTACAGTCATATTTGTACAATCCTAAGATGGTATGAGGTACCAATTCTGTATCAGGTTTGAAACCTCGGACTTGGTACAAGTTTTCTCGTATCATCCAAAACTTGTACTTACAATCCTGGGATAAGGCTTTTTACTACCATATATGCGCATGAGGGTGATAAGAGATTAACCGCCATTTTGTGTTTTATATATAATTATACACACAGGGTTAGTCGCTTCAGCATGCAACATAGGGAAAATACATTATGTTGCGTGCTGAAACGACTAAGCTATATTATAATCATAAGGATGGCACCGATGCAAGCAACAAATTACAAAACATACTGATCGAATTAGTAGTGGCAACTGCTAATTTTGAAAGACCATGAACAAAATTATGTGAGGTAGTGAATAAAAGAAATCGAACAAACACTCATGTTGGAACTAGCCATTGCAGATAAGATAAAAGCAGTTGGATAGAATGAAATGTGGCCGTGAAAATTGATGAAAATTAAATATTTATTTGTAGTCTACGTTCATGTGTTGTGCAGAAGTTAAAATTTGTGCATAAAAATGTACACAACCTCCAATAAGTGTGGTGGGTGAAACAACATAGTGCAGGGTTGTCATATTATAGGGCGAGTGATTTATTTTATGGAACGTATCCAACCCATCCAAAACCAAATTGTACAACAGTCATGCGATGTATCAATCGATTTGTAGCAACAGGTAGTGTCCAGTAGGAACATAAGTTAACCCCTCCTCATAATTTCCAAAAATCTGAGAGTGACCTGATAGTACTAGCAGGCGTCCATGCGAATCCAAGAGCAAGTACAACAGAGATGGCACAGCTGACTAGGTTTTCACAAACTACGGTTATGCGAAAGTTGAAAAAATATGGGTACAAATGTTATAAACCAAATCTTTTACTGGAATTACGCCCCAATGATTGTGACAATAAATTCCAATTTACTACAAAAGCATTAGAATTAGCTGAAACATATCCGGATTTTGTGAGGAACATTGTACTCACAAATGAGAGCGCATTTTCTCTACATCATGTGCCTAATAGATGGAATGTACGTGTTTGGTCTCAGACAAACCTCATGAGATTTACCCCAGTCATACCCAATATCCACGGAAACTAAATCTATGGGCTGGTATCCTCAACCATACATTATTTGGACTAATTGTAATCGATGATACCCTTACTGGACAACGATACCTTAGTTTATTAGAGACTGAGATTAGTGATAGAATTACTGCTTTTGCTGGGGACTCCAAACTATGGTACATGCACGATGGCTGTACAGCCCACACTTATCGGCCAGTGAGAGAATTCCTCGGTAATTCTTTCCCAGGAAAAGTAATAGGGACCTATGAAGAACTACTAGCTTAGCCACTAAGGTCCCCAGATTTGAATCCGTTAAATTTTTTTGTGGGGTCACATATCATCTACAGTCTACAAGTATGGACCCTACTTCACAATAGACAATCTCTGTAGAAACATCAATGAGAGCTGGGAGAGTATTACCTATGCCTAACTGAATGCCATGCAGGCCAAATTTATTGATTACCTTGGGTATTGTGCCTTAGCAGAAGGTGGGTATTTTGAACATTTTTTGTAAAATTGTATGTTCGTTCGTTGTATCATAACAATTACTATTACAACTTTCTACTGATGATCGTTTGCTTACATCTTATTAATTCATTATCTCTTATGATTACCAACTTGATCATGTTTTATTATTTGTTTCTTTCATCCGTGCCATCCTTATAGTTATAACATAGCTTAGTCGTTTCAGCATGCTACATAATGTATTTTCTTTATGTTGCGTGCTGAAGCGACTAACCCTGTAATAATTAAAAACGTAAAATTCCTGAAAAACGAATAACACAAGATGGCGGCTCATCTCTTATCAACTTCATGCGCATACCTACTAATAAAGAGCCTTACCTAGGATAACTCAGACTTTTTGTACAAAGTCGCATTTTTGATCAGCTTAGGAAGATATTAGTTGTACAAAGTCCGAAATAACCACTTTTTGTAACATTTCCTTAGCCTTAATCCTTCCAGCTCTTTTGAATAACGAAGACAGTGCGGTAATGAAAAAATATTTGTTTTGCATTTAACGCTTTACGTACGTATTCTTCTCCTTCTTCTTTTTTTGTTTTTTCAACCACCAGTAAGTATTTGATTTGATAAAGTGCAGCATTTAAGCTTAGAAGTTTTTGAGTTTTCACTTCTCAGAACTGACGCTAAAATTAGAAAGTAAAACTGATACCAGCTTTCAAACGGAACAGATCCACATCTAAAACTTTTGATGAGAACTTTCAACCCTAATTAAAGCTTTCAGTTGTTTGAGTTTTTACTTCTCTAAACTGTCACTGATACGAAAATGATTAAATATGTAGAATCGAGAACTAACTTTGAAAAGAACAGGATCAGAACTGAAACTTTCGAATTAATATCAGCTTTTGGAGTAAAGCTTTCAAAACGAAACTTGGCAGAAACCATCAAAGGATGGCCATTCACATGAAACACAAAATTTTGTGAAAATCTGGGTTCACTTTTGTGGGAAAGAATCAAGCATTGTCGTAGCCAAGGTCTTTTTTCATGGAGAGGGGCTTTTCAAACTGTTGAGAGGGCTATTTGTGTTAACTGATAAGTGAAAAGCAGAAAAAATTTCAACGCAAAAATTGTATTAGTTAACACAGCACACCCCATTACACAATTAAAAAGGAATTGTGAAAAATAACAAGAGGCCAGGAGTGCTCAACCACCTCAGCCCCCTCTTGACTACAGGTCTGTAATGAAAATAAAACGCGGAAAATTTGTGTTTTGGGCACACACTTTCCCACTTATCTCCAGGTCACAAAACGGAGTAGGGGCGAAACAAAAATAAATCGAATTCCTCAGATGCCTAGCTGATATGACAATAATTTTGAGCATAAAGATTTCCATATAAGGCAATTTCACTCCTTTTAATCGTTTAAATTTTGAGGCAGTGAATTTCAAGTTTTCTCTCGCTTGTAGACGCTTTCACAACATTTTTGCTTTCATTATATTTTAGAAAATTGGGGAGGTTTCGTCTTCGTTTGAAAGAAATTGCTCGAATTCGTTCGATTGAAGCCATTTTTGGCGGGGACCAATCATTATCATCCAAATGACGAATTTTTTCATTTTTCATATTTTCGAACGTGGCGGGAATAAAGAAAGTGGCTTCCAAATCCGCAGGACCTGCTTTCCGATATATTGTCCAAAGAGCATATGAACTGTACTGGAGACACAATTCGGTCATTTTTTTCGGTATGGTCGTTGTTCCTACTCCATTAAATCCTCGAAATGCATAGAAAATATGTTATTTTACCCGAAGTTTTGGTCCTACTTTTTTTATTTGAAGAGATGGTTACTTTTTTGAAACAAACGAAATTTTAAAGGAGGCTTCCAGAAATACAATGAGCCTAAGAACCAGAAGTATGAGCCATTAGAAGCAAAGAAAATCGAAGAAGAAGATGAGATCGAATACCAAGTTGGTTTAATTTAATGTTATCAGTAAACCTTTCCCTAAAAACGACTAATGATAAAGCTCAAAAATTGTGAATTCGTGAGAGTGAGTTTTTTTTTGGAATAAAGTTAACTGATAATTCATGAAGTTAAGCCAATTTGATGCCAAATTTCATCGTCTTCAATTTTCTCAGATTCTAAAGGCACAAACTTCTTGTGTTTTGACTTATTTTATTTCTTAAAACCTCCTTTAAAATTTCATTTATATCGAACAAGTAGCTATCTATTTTTTAAACAAGTGGCTATCTGTTTTTTAAACGCCAATTTCGACCAAAAGTTCGAACCCTTTCCTATTTATTCACAATGCTCTTCAATGGTTTTATGGAAGAGGGGTGTCTGGCCTCACTAAATGCAATGTAAAAAGTAACGTATTGTGCCTCTAGTATAAATTCACATATGCTCGTTGGTCTTGTCTACGCTCTCGACTATACGACCTGTCATACCATTTAGATTGTAGGCTAACGATGCGACGCCATGCCTAGATTTTCAACACATTCCCATTTCCCACACCTGTGCCTTCGTCTGCGAATGCTATCGCGGATTAAGATCGCATTCATCGATAGCCATTCGACAAAACATAAAACACAACCAACAACCGACTAGCGCGATATTATTTTATCGACAATTTTATGGCCGCAGTTACGGCCGGCTGTGGAACCGAAATCAACAACAACATCACGTATTTTACAAATCCAAATTTTCCGGGACTGCTGAACGACATCGGTGAATGCTCGGTTGTGATAAAGAAAACTGCAGCCGACATCAGTCAAATTCGACTGGAATTTCTACATTTCAATTTGGTAAGTAGGTATAATTATATGTATAGCACTACAGCCAAAGTCTGTCCAGGCCTATTTGCTCAGCGCCGAATCTAAACAGAGTGCGGATTGTGTGGTCGAGTAGAATAGCAAATTTTCAAGGCGACAAATTTTGATCACGAAAATTTATTTGCTTCGTTCTTTCAAAACGTACAAAAGCGAATAATTATTAATTATATAATACATAATAATATTATACGGGCCAGTTACGATGGACAGCAATTAAACATTTAAACAGAGAGGCAGCATAAAAAAAAAAAATCTTAAAATAGAAATACGAATTAAATTGAATCTGAATAAAATAAAATTATAAAAATTTGTTAATATTTAATAAAAACTAAAAATAAATTAATTGAATTTAAATTTTATTGTTAATAAAATAAAAGAAAATAAATATTCAAATTGATACAAAATTAAAGCTTCTAACTTTTGAATATAAAAATATATATTATTAAAAACCAAATTTAAAGTTTATAATAATACATTATATTTTCAATAGAAAAATAATTAAAATTAAAAAAAAAAAAACTTTATTTCTTCAAGATGCTAATCTGGCATTATAATAGTCAACTTTTATAAAGAATTTTGAATGAGCACTGACGCCATCTCATCTCACTTGTCGACAGGCTCAGCCAAACAGAAAAACAGGAGTGTGCGAAACGGACGTATTTCTGATGCGCGGAGGCACCTTCCAAGATATTAAACTGTGCGGAATCAACAGCGGCCAGCACCGTAAGTTCAGCCCGTATACTGGTATTCGTTTTCAAAATGAGGCAAGATCTCGAAAATGCGACGTTGAAACTAGCCTCAGCTCAAAAAACCATAAATTAGTTTGTCCCGTGCAACCAAACGTCTGCAGAATGCTGTTTGATGCACAATACAATCGTCATTGTACATTTGCGAGCGAAACGTCCCTCAATATCTTCGTGAACGTTGTTGTCGGCTCGGGGAATCGAACCTGGGACCTACATATTCGCCAGCTAAAAGCGGTGAACTTAACCAGCACGGCCATCTCACCGCCGACTATAACTGGCGAATGTATTTTATATTAGACAGGGTATGGTGGTTCCCACAGTTGTATTTATTCAACAATTCAATTAGGGAGACCCAAGTTATGAACCAAAGTTGGTGCAAAATGACGCATTCGTTGAATTTTTCTTGCAAGTTTTTGTTCAATTCACTAAAGAAGTTTCAAAACCGTGTTTCACCCCCCCCCCTATTGCCTGAGTAATAAAAAATTTTGCATCTGTGAAAAAATAACCAATGTTATCAAAAAACAAAATCAGGGCTGTAACTAGGTATGTGCGATCTGTGCATTTGCACAGGGCGGCAGAGTGCAACGGCGCCATACTAACCAAAAAAAAAAAAAAAATTAATATAATACATTGTTGTCATCGTCTGGATGATGACAAAGAATATCATTCTGATTTAACTGGTAAAAACAATACGTGTTTTTTTTTTTTTTCACTTAGAACATATATTTAAATTTTGAACGTAATCAGCACACGCGATGAGGCATTTGGTTTTGAGAAATTCTTGGAAAAGTAATGGGAGGGCGTCAAAAAGTTTATTCGCACAGGGCAGCAAAAAAAGCTAGGTACGGCCCTGAACAAAATTAAGACTTGCGAGAAAGTAATTGAACTATATTTTTTCACGCTGTATTGAAATCCTCTCCATTTTTTGTGCAACCAAGGAGCACAAAAAAGTTGACTTTTCGGAAGGTAGGTGTTACAAAAAAGATATTTGATGAAAAAAAAAAATCTCTGGACGTTGAAAAGTAAAAAACACTCTAGCGCCGCAATACTTCGCCAGAAAACACAGTTTGCCATCTTAATTTTTAGAGATAAGCTTTTATTTTTATTTTTGTCTTTAGCTTCATTCGAAGGAATAAATATTATTTCGTTGTGGAAGGTTGGCTGCAGTATTGGTCTATTTTAGAATCACAGTTATGAGTAGAATAAAAGCTTATAATTTTTTTTTTGGCTCAACTTCATCCGAAGAAATATATATTATTTCGTTGTGGAAGGTTGGCTGCAGTTTGGTATATTTTAAAATCACAGTAGTGAGTAGAATAAAAGCTTACTTATAATTTTTTTTTGGCTTAACTTCATCCGAAGAAATAAATATTATTTCGTTGTGGAAGGTTGGCTGCAGTTTGGTATATTTTAAAATCACAGTAGTGAGTAGAATAAAAGCTTACTTATAATTTTTTTTTGGCTTAACTTCATCCGAAGAAATAAATATTATTTCGTTGTGGAAGGTTGGCTGCAGTTTGGTATATTTTAAAATCACAGTAGTGAGTAGAATAAAACTTTATAATTTTTTTTTTGGCTTAACTTTATCCGAATAAATAAATATTATTTCGTTGTAGAAGGTTGGCTGCAGTATTGGTATATTTTAAAATTGCAATAGCGAGTATGATAAAAGCTTATAAAAATATTGATAGTTACTAATATCTGACAAACATATCAATATATCGATATTTCATTGCTAGTAATAGAGGTTGAGGATGACAGTGAACAAAATAAAAGATGTTGATGAAGTAACATCTCAAAAGTATGTAGTTGTAGCGGAAAGTACGAAGTAATGAAACGTATGTGTAGAGCCGGGTTTACACCAAACAAACAAGCAAATAACGAATGTTTTCTTTTCGGTTGTTTGGTGTAAAATGGCCATCAAATAAACTAATAAGAACCAACAAAATAGCGAATTGCAACGAACATCCTGTAACCTTGTGAATATAGGAAAAGATCGAACGAACAGCAAATGTTCATTTGGGGTAAACCCAGCCTAAAACAAATATTATGTACAAAGTTTCACGAATGAGCAGCAAAATGAGAATCAGTGTAGCCGCGAGTATGAGTTTGTAAAACAGTTTGTACGATTAATGTGGTGTTCGCAGAAGTGTGAGGGGAAGAGGATTAGCGGTCCCAACCGTAGTTAAATGTAAAAAATATATTATAAGAAAAAATGTGTACTGGGAAACATGGTTGTTACGCTGAAATTTGTATTTTGAAGAATGAATGTTTTGTTGATAGTGTGATTTTTTGTTTTTTGTTTTGTATAAACATTAAAACGCATAAAAAGTCACATGAATTTAAAAAGGGTGAACATTCAACGGCGAAATTAAATCATGCAACCTTCATTCCACTGACAAGAAATCAACGAATGAAAATTTATAGAGAAGGAAATGAATCAAATCGAGTTGAAAAGGCTTAGCTTTCGGAAGGAGAGTTAGTGGTAACATTTTTTTGTTTTGTAGGCTTTGTGCATGAAAATTTTTAGTATAGTACCCAGCGCAAGGAAGTTTCACTTCGAAAACTATCCCTAGTTATCGATATCTTTAACAAAAACTAATAAGCACCAAACTTCTGTCAGATCTAGTCCCATATGAGGAATACCTTTTGTGAAAATTTGAGTTCTATCGCTTATGTAATTTTTTCAAAACCGTTACCACGAAATTTTTTCCAACCATTTTTCTCCTCCAATTTTATCAAAAACTACCAAATTAATAGGCATCAAATTTCTATCAGACTTGCACCTACAAAAGGATAATATATCGTGAATGTTTCAATTCCATTTCTTTTGTCGTTTTCGCAAAATCCTGGAAAAGAAAATGACTTTTCCGGGAATTTATTGTTTTTCAGTTTTCTCAAGAACTACAAAACCGATGAGAACCAAACTTCTTTCTGACCTGATTCCATTTGATAATTTATCTTTGATACATATTTCATCCCTATCTGTTAGGTAGTTTTCTCGAAACTGTGAACACAAACTGTGGAGCGATACATACATATATATTGTATATAATATACAAACGTGAAAAAGAAAATATAGGTCAAAATGGGCAAATGGTAGCACTACCAATCGTTTTCTTTTCTCGTGAAACGGTTAATTTTCATCATACCCTCCCCAAGCCCTTTTGTAGGATAAATTTTAAAATACCCCGTACGCAAACAAACTGGGTAAGAATAATATGTCTTTACCTAAAATTCTTTGCCTAATATCGATAGGTAATCGAGATACCAGATTAGCTGCTTGTCGAAGTCCTATGCTTCAACTTCGAATCGCATTTCGACCTAATTTCACAAGTACCAACTATACTTTTTTTTTTTTTTTTGTTTCTTTCATTGCCGGCAGTGTATTACGACGTGGAAAACGTGAACGGTCCCATCACCATCACCATTTTACTCACGCAGCCCAACACTCCTCGGCTATGGGAAATCAAGGTAATTGGACCTTCAATCGCAATTCAATTTTGCTGTTCCGAACAAACTATATATGGCCAAAAACTTTCTCATCGCAGCATCCCTGTGATCGCAAAAAGTTGTCATCGAGCAGACGCATTCCGGCATTCCGCTGGATAGAATTGCTCGAGTCGAACCGATAAGACTCTAATGAACTTTGACCATATGTATAGCACTGGACCAGTAAAGCTCCGTGAGCACAACGTAATTTGTAATGTAAAGACGTGGCAGACGGCATAAACGTAGGCAACCGGCACGTACTTAGTGCGTACTTTCGATTTTTTTGATTGAGTTCATCAATTTAGAATAAATTTGATAATGGTAATCCCTTGAATTCACAAGGATAGTGCACATGAAGGTAGTTGAAAGTAAGTCATGTGGCTCGCAGTGATTGCCTACTTAGCGCCGGCATATCTAACCAAAGTCGTTACTCTGCCCTGGTCCAGTACTATACAGATAGTCAAAGCTAATGAATGAAAAATTTTCGACAAACATCTAATCAACTAGAAAAACAACAACAACAACAACAACAGAATGAATGAGACCAATAACCGTTTTAAAATTTCTCCGACATCCTGGTGTACTGGAATTATTATCCCACTTGGTGTTCCTTTCTTTTATCAAATCGGCTTCGGGTGCCTACTATTTGATAAATAATTTTACTATCAAAATAGCACCGACTTCGAAATTCCAGTAGATTTGTCAGAAAAAATTATAAAATGGTCGTTTCTATAACTTTAAAATCATCAGAATGTCCTCTCTCTTGGTTTCCTGGAATACAATTGAAAATAACTACTGAATCAATAGGCACCAAATTCTTACCAGACTTGCGTCAAAATGCGGATTGTCTCTGGTGAAAATTTCAGCCTTATTCGTGTTTTAGTTTTCCCAAAACCGAAAGCATAAACTTTTCTCCTTCGATTTTTTGTTTTTCAGTTTTTTCAAAAATTACCAAATTAATAGGCACTAAACTCCTATCAGACTTGCATTTTTATGAGGACAGCCTTAAGTGAAAATTTCAGTCAAATACTTTTTGTGGATTATTCAAAACTGAGAACAGAGTGATACATATAAATATACAGTACAAGGTTACAATATACTGAGTGATACCTGGAGCATAAATGTCATTGTGGCACCAGTGCAAGGAGATATGAACTGTCATTGGAGCATACTTTTGACTATATAGTACTGGACCAGTAAAGAAAGATGATTTCTGGTTAGACACGCCGGTGCTAAATAGGCAACCAGAGCCTACCTCTTGACGTATTTTGCTTTGAGTTTATGTATACTATTGTTGGGAATTTGAGTGATGTCTTTATCGGATGTATTTTAAATTGATGAATTCAGGAGAAACGTCGAAAATACGCAGAAGATACACTAAGGTAGCCTATTTTTTCGCTAGTATGTCTTGACATTAAAAAATACATTGGTCTTATGGAGCTTTATTGGTCCAATACTATATAGTCAAAGAAGCATTAAGAAATATGTTTTTTCGTTAAAGATGCGTCATTTTGTTATATATTTATCTACGTGTTTATAAGTTGTATATACTGGGGATGACCTCTAGTGTGAGATAAGTTCAACTGAGTAGTTTACATACGTGTGACTATAGGGTTGCATTTTGGCACCTTGGGTAAAATTTGTTTCTCGATGTCTCATGATCTCTACATATAGGCCAATGTACTAAAATCCATTTAACTATAATACGGTTGTCACATTGCTATATCAATGTAAAATTAGGGTGTCAGAATGATGTAAAATATATCTATAACTCTACATCTCTACATATTATAAAATACTACAGTTAAAAATAGTTAGAAACACTATCACACTAGAACTGCTGCTGGACCATTTTGCATTAGATTTTTCACAAAAACTTTGTTACTCCAGTAAAGGTTTACAGCTATCAAGGAAGTTGGTAGCCCTCTGCGAAAAAATTACCCATTTTTACCATCTGTGAAAATAAAAAACGGACAAAATATTTCTTAAAACGAAGGAAAAGGAGTAAAAGAGAACTGAAAAATAACTTCTCCTTGACTCTTTTTTCATCATCTGATGTCTACTGGTTGGTCAGGTGGATATGATATCCTTTCTCTCACTCAGTTTCCTTATTTTTAGCATTGAAAATGCTTCTGTAGGCAAGTTGTGAAAAAGTGTCCACCACCCAATTTTCACCAATGTTTTATGCGTGAATTATATGAGAAGGGGTAGACAACGACATTAAAAAAAGTGGAAGACGAAAATGGTAATGAAAAATAAATTGGAGATGGTAACGTGTTTTGTTGTTCATAGAACAAACACAAAAATTAAAGAAAATGAAAAAATGAAATCTTAATTTTTTTTATATTTTTATTAACTTTTAATGCCCCCCACTCGTTGTTACAAAGTGTGAAAGATGTGAATTTTTTCATGGGGTTTCATTTGGGTCTATAAAAAAAAGGTTAAAATGATTATTAGACACTACGCAAGTAAAACTGCGGGTAACAGCTCGTTATATATATATATGTATGTATATATATATATATAATATAAAATTATATAGGTATACATACATTAAGAAAAATTAGATCAAACTGAGAAAATATCGCGTCAGTCGTTTTCTTTGTTCATGAAACGAACAATTTTCATCAGACCCACCTCTTCTGTGAGATAAAGTTTAATATCCCGTCTGCAAGCAAAGTGGGTAAAAAATCGAGGGCAGCTGCGCGCAGATATTTCGAGTGCAACTGTGCAATTAGAGAACCTGTCCATCATTGATGGAGAAGGGAGTAGCCGAGAGTAGCGGATAGTCGTAGGCAATTTTTAATCGACGTTCGTCGCTCATGTGCCGAGTCACGTTCCGTCGGAAACGAATGTTGGATTAACGACCTCCACCAGAAAGTGTGTTTGTGGGCCAAAATAACATTTTCGACTAGTAGCGAGAGTTAGACGAATTAGACAGAGATGAGCCACGGAAGGGCATGCAGAGAGTAGCGCGCAGATGCCATGTTTTATTCGCTGGTTCGGAGATTCGATCGAAAACTAAAAATCGCGCAAAACGAACGAAACTCGTCCATGCTTACGCGATTTGGGTGGTTCGCCGGCATTATGCTGGGGTATTAGACTCATTTTGTCCAACACACCGCGGCGGATCGACCAACACAGAGAAAGGGTGCGTGGGTTGTGATTAGAAAATACGTCTTTCCGAACACTTGCCTAGTGCCTAAAATATTTGTTTTGACCCCTTTTTTGTAGACCCAAATAACACTCAATGAGAAAAAAACAACGAAACTGAGGGAGAGAGAGAGGGAATCATATCCATCTCACCCATCAATAGACGTCAGACGCTGAAAAAACAGTTAAGGAGAAGTTTTTTTTGAATTTTCTTTTACTCCGTTTCGTTCTTTTCAGGAAGTGTTTTGTCTGTTTTCCGTTTTCAAAGATGATAAAAATTGGTAACTTTTCCCCCAAGAGAAGCTACGTATTTCCTAAATGGCTATATATTTACCTTGGAATAACAAAATTTTCCTGGAAAATATCATGCAAATCCGTCCAGCGGTTCTGAAATGATAGAGCTCCCAATCGTTTGTAGCCCTTAGTATTTTATTTGTAAAAATGTAGAAATAGAGAGATAGAAATAAGAATGACGAGATTCGCCTTCGAGAAGGGTTTTAAAAATTGGAATAGTTTCTGGCTACACCATAGTAATAGACGATTAATTGAAAAAAATCGATTATGGTAATCGATTTTTCACAGCTATTGATTGTTTTGAGGTAAGTCGACTAGTCGATCGTTTCTATAATTCCTCGTGTGGCACTGGTTTTGGCGGTTTCTCACTGATAAATGATAACATAAATACTCTTGACTCTCGAGTGTTGAGCGATTAATGTTGAGACCACCAATCCTTCTCCCCTCTCACTCCTACGAACACACGATCACATATCAAATACATTTATTTATATCTATTCGCAGCTACACTGATATACCACTTCCGCCGCTCACTCGTTCATTTCCGTTACCGTTCGTTCATTACTCTGAAAATGTACTTTGCTTAAATTATGTAACTTATGAAATAAACACTCGCTTCTTGGACGTAACTTCACTCAAATCTTTCTTTCTTGTTACAACTCCGGTCCTCAACCTCTATATGGTAGCATCGCTCGGTAACAATCCTTGTACCTGTAACAGATTTTAAAAAAAATAATTTAAATTTTTTATATATTGTGAATTTTCTTTTTGTGTAAAAGTCAAACTTTTAAAATTTTCGTGAATAATTGTGTTTTTAATATTTTTCGTAATTTTATTGTGTGTTGGGTAACTTAGTTCCAACCTACCATTTTTTTCTTTTTTCGAGTCATAAAATTTTTGTTCTCGAAAAATTTAATTCCATCTTGAATGCTGTAAACGTTCAATGAGTTTCGTCGTTTGCTGAAAAGGATTTGCCCCGTTTGTGTATAATCCAGCCAAGTGTATCGAAAAATTCCAGGACTCGTCGATTGCTAAGTTGTTTGGGAACCCTGCTTGTGTTGCCCGAAAACTAGTAAATTCATTAGTATCTGCCCTACTTGTGTATGAACTAATTCGTCGAAGTCATCAATTGGAAATAAATCGCCTTGAGCAGTCACAAATTGATCTGAAACCAACGTAAAAGCTTCAATACAACAACATCAAAATTGGTATTCATCGTCTAAATTCAACTTCACTTTTGGTATCATCATTAAAACTCAAAAAAAACTTAACTCAAACTCTCATCGAAGTACGTTCAAAACAACCGAAGCGCAGTTCAAACAGCAGTTCCAGAGCACCACCTTCATTAATTCCAGAAAACGAACCTGAAAACAAAAAATCAACGATTGAAAAGGTATAACTTGAAAATTTTCTGCTGAAAAAAGGTAATAAAAAACATTATTTTTCGTAATTTTTCGTATTTTTCGTATATTTTTCGTGTTCAATTTCGTGTTTTTCGTGTAACTTAACTCTTTCGATTCAAAATTTAACCTGTATATATGAAAATATCGTTAATTTCAAATAATTTTGGCCTTTTCAAAATTTTTCTAAGTACAAATTTTGGCAAGTTGTGTGCAAATTTTTGCAGCCACTTTTGTCTTAGAGTGTACAACTCGTGACGTATGCACGGCTCGTTTCGTTCATTCGTTCGAACTTGTACATTAACCTTTTGTTAAGTGCAACGAACCTACGAACGCTTATCTTCGCCCATTCAATAAATACGTTGGCGTGGTTTTTCAGTTTCAAACCACCATTTTGTTGCAACTTGAAAATTTTTGCCGTTGCACAATTTTGTCGAAAATACTTAACGATTTTTTTTTGAATTTTTTTTCTTTCTTATACGAACACTTAAATTAAATTAAATTTTTTTTTTTCTCTCGCTTTGATTTTTTTTTCTCTCGTGCAACTTTAATTATTTATTCGAAAATATTATACATATTTCAAATTTTTTTTCTCATTCACCTTTTTTTTTTCTACTGTGAATTTTTATTATTTTTTTGTAGTGTTACCAGTAGAATTAATTTTGCGTAATACTTGGCGAAATTTAAATTTTTTTCTCTCAAATCATCTGCAATTTTTTTTTTTTCATTTCTACAATTTTATTTCGAATTATTTTTTTGTGGGTATACTATTTCAAACAAAACCAACAAAGAAGGTGTTCAACAGAACAATTTGCGTGTTTATGCCAATATACCAAAAAGGTATGAGGGAGCCAAGACCTCGGCAAACACTGGCGATTTTGTCTATGATTTTTTCGTCTTATATAGCCGGCTCCCTACACGCACACATACACACTTATGTAATATTTACATAAGTATAGTGTAGATAATTTATTCGTACTTTATGGTTGCTATGGCAACGGTAAAGTACGGAGAATGCATCTTCGTATCGGTCCGTGACATCGCCGAGATAATTATCTATCGATTCGTCACGGTCCGAGATTTGTAACTTGTCTATCTGCAAAAATAGACAAGTACAAACGAACATACATTTGGTGTTTGGTTTAACGTGCAAGGCACGAATAATTGTCACCGAAGGTGACGACTGTCGTCGATAGGCCGAGCCTATTTCCTCATACGAGTAATGTTCTAATCCCCACAGCTACTCCCCCCCAGTTTTTGCGTCGTAAAAACGATTAATCGCATGCCTGGGGGATTAGAGGTTTTTATCGCTGTTTTTGTTCCCTCTCCCATTTAGCAAGGGCGCTTCCAACGGCTGCTCCAACGCATTCGTAGGACTCCATACGTTGGGATTGTCGCCGGAGGAAGTTGTCCCTACTCCTCTGTCCTCGTTGTCTCGGTGGTCGATATTGAGGACGACGGTATGGATGATTGCGGACAGGAATGGAGGGGCGAGGATTAAAATGTCCTGGGGTAGTCAGCAGTGGCGAGTTGGATGTTGCTGTAAACTGCTGAGTTCGAATATGTTTTGGGGCCGGTGGAGGAATTGCTCGGAGAGCAGGGTCCTCATCGGCGAAAAGGAATTTGGCTCGCTCCCGCATTGTCGGTTTAGGGGTCGCCATTTTTGGGGTTGCCAGAAATGGTGACTCTTTGACGGGTGTTTTGGGAGGCGAGATCAGAGGTGGCAGTTCCTTCGTCATGTGGCTGACGATCTTTTCCACCGGGGACAAGTCCGTTTCCATCAATAATTCCTCTTCGATTCGGGCCAAATCTTTTTCGTGTTCTGTCAGACATTGTTGCATATTTTCGATACGCACAACATTGTCTTTAGAACACGAAGGAATTTGAGGGTCGAAATCGGCGGACAATTGTTGATGGTTTGTAGACGACATTTTTATAAGAGAGAAAAAGGAAAGGATACAAAAGAAAATTATGAATTAGAAAAAAGCAAAGTTCAACAGTGGAGGGGACAGTAGAAAAAGCGAATGAGAACTTAATTTTGTCCGTTGCGTCGAAACGTTGTCTTTATTTGAGCGAGTACGTCCGTGGAGGGGATAGATGTAAAAATTCTCTATCATTTGCAGCTTTTCCCGAAAAATTTTGTTCATTTTCTGCAAAGTTAGGCGTGTTTGAACATTTTGAAGCTATAGGTAATTCGAGATGAATAGAAATTCATCTCCGCTTCTGACGTCATCAATAAGATGAACGTTTTTATTCTTTTTGTTTTGTTTGACAACAGATACACGTTGCGATGTTTTTGTTGTCATCGAGCGCACGTGGGTTTGTTGATACCTGTCGTTGTTTTATTGTTCACGCACTTTTCTTATCGAAGGATTCCACAGTCGTCATTTTTAGCGGGTTTTTATTTTTGTATGTTATATTAATTTTTCGAAAGATTTTTATTTTCTTTGCGCTAGTCGCTCAGATCTTCGTTTTGGAAGTTGGTTTTTCGCTTTTTTACTTCCTAGGGGCCTGCCTCTTTTACGAGGGTTTATGGGGTCCGTAGGGTCATATTTTATTGTGATGATGTCGTCTGAAAATTTTACTGTCTTTTTCTTTTTTACTGATTTATTTGTTTGTGAATTTTCTTTTTGTGTTTCGACTGGTTCTTCCTGTACTATTTGTGTTTTAGTGATTTCGGAGGATTTAGTCTGTGTGTTTCCTTTTATTTTCTTTATTATTTTCTTGTCGTCTGTTACCAAATATGCAGGTTTCAATCTATCGATTGATATTGTTTTGTTTTCACCTGCTATGGATATCACAAAATTTTTGTTGTCACGTGATATCACTTTATAAGGACCGGCGTAGGGTTTTTCCAGTGAAGATCTTATTTTTTCGTCTCTGACAAATACATGTGAAGTAGTGGCCAAATGTTTTGAGACATAGATCTTTGGCTGGCCATGGCGAGCTGCCTGTGTTAGGAATTTATTGGCATCAGTTTGTATGTTCTGAACTAAGATTTCGGGGCTAGTTTCGGTCGGATTTGTGAAAAAGTCCCCTGGTAGGCGTAGCTCCTTGCCGAACGCTAACTGCGCTGCAGAATGTCCTGTGTCTGATTGAAGAGCTGATCGTAGGCCTAAAAGGATGGTTGGAAGTACGTCCACCCATCTTTTTGTGTCATGAGCCATTATTGAGGCTTTTAAAGCTCTATGCCATCTCTCAACTTTTCCGTTTGCTTGAGGATGGTAAGCTGTGGTATGGTTATGTTGGATACCTAGCTTTTTTGATAACTCTTGGAAGAGTGAGCTTTCAAATTGGCGACCCTGGTCTGTAACTATGACTTCAGGTACGCCATATTGGGCAATCCAGTTTTCATATAGTTTGGCAGCTATAGTCGGTGCTGTCATTTCATATAATGGGATTGCCTCGGGCCATCGAGTTGCTCTGTCAATCATAGTGAGGAGATATCTGTGTCCTTGTGAAGGGGGCAATGGGCCCACCAAATCAATGTGGATTGTTTTGAACCGCTCTGTTTGTTTAAAAGATTTGAGTGGAGATCGAGTATGTCTTCCTACTTTGGACTCTTGGCAATTCAGGCAAGTGCGAGCCCAGTTGTTGCAGTCAGACTTGAGTCGAGGCCAGACAAATCTTGATGATACCAGATTAGCAGTACTTTTGGGGCCAGAGTGCGATAAATTGTGCACACTGTTAAATGCCAATTTGCGATATTTTTTCGGCAAGAATGGCCTATTCTTGCCTGTACTGATGTCACATGTTAGTAAGACGTCAGTACCGGGAATTTTTCTTTGCCGCAATTTGAGAGATGTGTCTTCGTTCAACAACAACTCTTGCAATTCTGCATCCTTAAGCTGTTCTTTAGCTATTTCAGCATAAGGTAATTGGGCAGGGGCTGAGATAGCTTCGATTCTACTGAGTGCATCAGCTGGAGTGTTGAGTTCTCCACTTATATACTGGATGTCAGTAGTTAGTTGACCTATGTAGTCTAACTGTCGTGCTCTTCTCGGTGATGCTGGCTCTGCTTTCTGCGTGAAGGCATGTGTTAGGGGTTTATGATCTGTATACACAGTAAAGCATCTACCCTCTAATTGGTACCTGAAATGCTTCAGTGCAGCGAAGATTGCCAGTAATTCCCTATCGTAAGTACTGTAATTTTTCTCTGTTTTTGATAGCTTTCTAGAAAAGAAAGCGAGCGGGTATTTTTGGTCATTTTCCTTTTGGTACAGTGTTGCACCAATTGCAAAGTCAGAGGCATCGGAAGCGACACATAGTGGTAGACTTTCGTCTGGGTGAGCCAAGAGGGCTGCATTAGCCAGTGAGTTTTTTATGTTCTCAAATGCTTTTTCAGCTTCTTTATTCCATTCGAGTGGAGTTTTATCTCTTTTCTTTGATGTTTTTATTAAAGCAAACAGCTTACTTTGTTCAGCTGCTGCGTTTTTCATGCAGCGTCTATAAAAATTTACCATCCCTAAGAAGCGTCTTAGTTCTGCTACGTTTGAGGGTTTTGGAAAATTTAATATTGGCTCGACCTTGGTCTTTAGGGGGCTATGCCTTCGGTTGAGACTTTGTAGCCGAGAAAGTCAATTTCGGTTTGTGCATATAAGCTTTTTCCTACATTGATAGTAAGGCCGGCAGCGTGTATACGTTGTATAACGGCTCTCACATTTTTCTCATGCTGTTGCTCACCGCCTTCTGAGCATATGCAAATGTCATCCAGATATGCATATGCAAATGGCAAATCCCGAAACAGTCCATTGATGAATCTTTGGAAAGTTTGAGCTGAATTGCGGAGTCCAAAAGGCATTCGAAGGTATTCGAATAGTCCAAAGGGCGTTATGAGTGCCGTTTTTGGAATGTCCTGTTCGGCCATTGGTATTTGGTGGAATGCCCAGTTTATATCTATTTTAGAGTACATCGTTTTACCCTTCATGTTTGCATTGAAGTCCATTATGTTTGGAACTGGGTAACGATCTGGAACTGTTTTGGCATTTAGGGCTCTGTAGTCACCAACAATTCGCCATTCTCCACTTGCTTTTTTAGTCATGTGGATTGGGGAACTCCATGAACTGTTTGAAGGTCTGCAAATACCTTCTTTTATTATTCGGTCATAGTATTCCTTGGCTGCTTTGAGCTTATCTGGCAGAAGCCGTCTTGCTCTAGCATGACATGGCGGCCCTTTTGTTTCTATATAATGAACTGTATCATGTTTATAGGTAGGGTGCCTGCGAATTGATGGTTGAGTGACTCCAGAATAGTCTGACAGGATCTGTAAGAATCGTTCGTCAACTTTACTACAACTGGAGATGGCTGTGTCCAGTTGAGACACTAGTGTTTTGCCTTCCACACAAAGTTTTGTTTCATTATCGATCAATTTTCCATTTTTTAGATCAATGATTAGGCCGTAGTGTGCTAAGAAATCAGCACCCAGGATTGGATTTGGAACGTCCGCAATTGTAAAAGACCAAGACATGTCTCTTCGCAATCCAATATTGACTTTGATAGTTTCAAGTCCGTATGCAGGAAGGTTTTGACCATTCACAGTACGGAGATAGTATTTCGGAGTGTGTATCTTATGTTTCTTATTTACTGGCAGTATGCTTAGGTCTGCGCCTGAGTCTATTAGATACTTTCTCCTACTTGTCCTGTCCTTTAGGAACAGGCGGCATGAGTAATTTTCCGAGGGGTCTTGGGCTGCGTAGATGGCCCCTCGTTTTAGTTTGACGGATCAGATTTATAAGTTTTGCCCCACCATTGGCATTTGTTGTTGCATTTGGTGGAGGCCTCGCCAAATCTATTATGGTAGAAGCAGTTCTTTTCATCCCATTTTCAAGAAGGAGAGTTGGATGAAGATTTTTTATTTTTCGGGGGAGTTGGACTCTGCCCCCTGGGAGAATTTCCGGTTCTTCGGTCTCTTGACCGGCTTTGTCTTTTCTTATCGGGTCTGCTTCTAGACCGGTTATTTCGCTGGTTATTATTTCTGTTTTTATTGTTGTTGTTTTGCACTTGTGAAGTGAGCTGGGCTATTTGTGCTCTCAGCTGTGCAATCTCTCCATTCTCTACTGATACTGCACTAATTGAAGGTGAATTCTTCGAGTATTGTAGTGCATTATCAGCGCTTTTGGCTAAGTAATCTAGGTCAGCGGATTCATTGATTATTGTTGATCCTACTGCTGCCAATGCCTGTACAACATGTTGAGGAAGTTGCTTACAAAATTGGTTTCCGATTACTGAAGGGGCTACTATGTGGTCAGCCTTTTTTCGCAATTTAGCCATGAAGATTGAGGGTTTGTGGTCCCCTATCTTCATTCCACCCATTATTTCATCTATTATTTCATTTTTCGATTTCCCAAATACGTTTCTTACTTGTTTGCAGAACCATGCGTATTTATCGGTTTCTGCCGGAGGGCAATCCAAGATATTCGGAATTCCTATTATTATTTGTGGGGGCATGCCTCCACAAATATGTATATATCGTTGGTCGGCTTGTATATTCTCGGTTTTAAATCTTCCATCGAGAAGGGTCAGCCAGACATAGACTTCATTTGGGAGGTATTCTGGAATATCAATCCTCCGTCTATAGAATGCCAGATTCTGCTCTGTACGTGTGTTTAATAGCTGAATAACTTGGGCTATTATTTCGGGTGTTAGCACTTGCTGTGAGGATCCGGTTGCTGACATTGTGGGTGGGTTTTTGGTTGGTTGTGCCATTGAACCTTGTTGGCTAGTAGTCTCGGAAGTTCTAGATGCTTCGCCAAAAGTTGGGGCGGATCGTGTTTGCTGATCTGTTGGAGGAGTTGGTATGTTTCTACTCCTCAGAGATTTGGTGGACAATTCGTTTTGGTCAATTGTCACACCTAGACGTTCGAGTTCTGGACGTCTGTTCCTCTTCTTATTTTCTGAGAGGGTGAGGTCTTCGAATTCTCTTTGGTGTGTCGAAGGTGGAGGAGTTGGTGGATGAGGCCAACTATGTCCTTCCAGGGTCTGCTGTTCTTCCTTCTGGTAATTATACTCTAGAAGGGGGGTATAAGTTCCCACTTAGCAGACACCTTTGAGAGCTCCTGGTGTCTTTTGTAAAAATAAAATTTCTTGGTTAGAAAAAATTTTATTTTTACTTTAATTAGAAAGCGAGTTACTCGCCAGCGCACCACACCACTTTAGTATAAGCGCACCGCGCCAAAAGACACCACGACGTGGCCAAAAAATCACGTCGAGGTCACCACTGTGGAATACCTTACGTCGTGGAAAGTAAAACCAACAAAGAAGGTGTTCAACAGAACAATTTGCGTGTTTATGCCAATATACCAAAAAGGTATGAGGGAGCCAAGACCTCGGCAAACACTGGCGATTTTGTCTATGATTTTTTCGTCTTATATAGCCGGCTCCCTACACGCACACATACACACTTATGTAATATTTACATAAGTATAGTGTAGATAATTTATTCGTACTTTATGGTTGCTATGGCAACGGTAAAGTACGGAGAATGCATCTTCGTATCGGTCCGTGACATCGCCGAGATAATTATTTATCGATTCGTCACGGTCCGAGATTTGTAACTTGTCTATCTGCAAAAATAGACAAGTACAAACGAACATACATTTGGTGTTTGGTTTAACGTGCAAGGCACGAATAATTGTCACCGAAGGTGACGACTGTCGTTGATAGGCCGAGCCTATTTCCTCATACGAGTAATGTTCTAATCCCCACACATCTTATCGAATATTGAATTCTTATACGAATTATTTTGGGTTAAAAAGTCTTGTTATTTTATTTTTATTTTTTTTTATTGGGAAGCGTCCAGTCTCAACTTTAACGTGTGTGATCTCTTGCCCGCAGTGGACCTACTCGAGACACACACAAGGACAATTTAAATACTATTGTTATATTTTCAAATTGTTTGGTTAACACAGGTACGGCAATCCTAGTCTTGCGGCATTTGCTGGGGATTGACATCCGTTTTTTTTATTTTTTTTATTTTTTTTAATATTTTTTTTTAAGTTCAGTCAATTCATTAATTATGAATACTGAAAATAATGATAGGATCTCAAACGTCTTCCGTGGAAATGGCTATGAGGGATGGCGTGCAACTGTCATCAGCACCCTTATAGGTAAAGGCTGCCATTCCACAATTTTTCCTACTGCTCGTGAAACAAGTTACATTTATACATCATCCGAAGAACGCCTAAC